>JAPYZL010010400.1:0-13949 GCA_030522825.1 Platygaster orseoliae | reverse complement strand
ACCAATCACGTTGGTTGAACATCGATGTCGACATCGAGAAAATCGATGTTTTTGATGTTTAATAAACATCGATTTAACATCGATTTTTAGTGAACACTAGCGGGAAAGCGTCATTATGTGCTGAAAAAATTGTTTGGCTACTCCTTCAAATAGACAGTGCATCGATTCAACGATGACGCTGTCGAGCAATAAAAGCAATCGGAAGTTTGCCAAAATCGTCCGATCAAGAACACCGTTTACTTCTTGTCCATGAATTGTAGCCATATCCATGTCTGCAGCTAATGTTATGTGGTCCCTTAGGTCGGCTTCATTTCTAGTTGGGTACCAGAACCGTCGCCCGTCCCTTGTGTAGTTGGTATAACAAAAAGTGCAGCCGTTTTCACCATTGAATCATTTCATGCACAATACATTATTTGTCTTAATTGGTTTTGGGGCCGGCGCCTTGGTGGGGGGCAGACTCGGTGTCAGTTGAGGATTCGGAGTTTTCCGCGGGCTTAGGACCTTGGCCGAGCCTGGTACTTTGGATGGACTCGGTACTTTTTGTGTCGGTCCTGTCGGCTTGGCCCCCTTGGCCGGGCTCAGCATCTTTCGTGTCGGATCTGACGACTTGGTCTCCTTGGCTGGGCTTGGTACTTTTTGTGCCAGACTCGCCCGCTTGGCCCCCTCGGCCGGGCTCGGCACCTTTCGTGTTGGATCTGTCGGCTTGGCCATTCTTTTCGGTTTTGCCTTCTCATAATTTGTAATGACCCTCGGGAGATCAATTCCGAATCGGAGATGCAGGGATCGGGCGATGGTACCATATTCATGGCTCAGGATGTCAGCGAAGTCGACAATATCTCGACTTTTTTTTCCAAGAACGTTTCCAAAAACGTTCTCTGCTTCACAAACGTCGTCAATATTATTGGTAAAACGTGACTCAAATTGGCTCACCCAGACGTGATCAATGAAGACTGTGTCGTTAGCTTTCACATGCGGAACATCGTACTTGTTGTAAGCTATCACAATGTTCGCTCTCCAAAATCATCCCAGTGTTCGTTATATGATCCATTGCCCCTGAATCAGCTACAAATTCCATGTAATAAATCCTGTTAGAATTCTCCTCACCTTTTCTAGATCCTACCTCTTCAATTTAAGCTATTTTGGCGCTCTTTAATTCCTTTTTATTCCCAAACGCTTGCTCTCTACCTCTTGTGGCCTTCTTGTGAACTTTGCCTGTCAAGTTCGTCTTGAGATCGCCCTTCTTTTCATTCCCGAATCTGCGTCCTCCACTGAAACCCCCTGTATCTCTTTCCCTAACTTTACCGTAATGACCTTCAGATTCTTTACCTTTCCTGTTCCGCTGTTTCTCCGGATTATTCAAGCATTCCGTCCCTTTATGCTTCCGAATGCCCTAATACACATAGCAGAACGAAGATGGTGTTCCCTCTAATGGACAGTTGGCCCGCCAATGGCCTAGCTGGTTGCATCTATAACATCTATTTTCCGGACCAGGCGTTGAGGTCCTTTAGGCTCTAGGGGTTTCCTCGTTGTTTCTGGTATAGGTGGTTTCGCTTTTCTTCTCCGCTTTTAGCTGTGTTAAAAAAATTTTGATCTCTTGGAGTGACATCTCTTTGAGAGAAAAAATTTCCCATAGCCATCTAGCAAACACAAGTGTTATAACCGACTTGTACGTTATTATGCAGTGCGTTAAAATTGCAAAATTGATGGTTCGAGAAAATATTTAACAGAGTTTACAAGAGGAGTTAACAGTTTAACAAGAGGTGGTGGGGAGGGTGGAGCAGCAAAATCATCTTAACCCATCAGAACTTGCAACCATAATGAAAACGTTCTTGGGATTCGTCGATTCGCGGACACTCTCAGCTGCGTCGAACTTGTTGATAATGCCGACAAGTATATCAACAGGTATTTCCGGGAAGTTGCGTACGAAGAAGAGTTTCTGGAACTATCCCTCGAATATCTGAAAGAGCTAATCTGCTGGAACGATTTGTAGATTTCTTCGGAACAGATCATTTTCGAAGCCGACATGCGATGGATAAAACACAGTAAAAACGAGAGCAGATGTGAAAAACTTGCGAAATTGCTGAGACTGATCAAGTTGCACGGAACCGTGTAAGATTCCAACGAAAAATTAAGAAACTGCGAAAACTTTGAATGCTGTTTTGCAGAAAAACTATTAGAATATAATGCAAACTGTCATTTAAATAAATATTTTCTTTATTTATTTCAAGCCTGTCATAATAGAATAAATTTCAAGTTATTTTTGAAATTTAAAATTTTGAATGTGACTGAAGCAAAAAGCCAACGATGTCTGTAATCAACGATGTCTGCAACCAACGATGAACGCAACCAACGATGAGTAGAATTATTGGAACAATAATCATTTTTCAAGTATTCTGTTAAAGGTGTCACAATGGCCGAGTAGTTAAAGTTGATGTATGAGGTATCGGAAACTGAAAAGTAAGTAGGTTCAAATCTCGACCATGGTGACACTTTTTTTTAGGAAAATGATAAACACATAAATTACAATAAATTCTAGGTTTATACTCAGTAATTTACATATAAAAACTTATAAATATCGTATGATTTAACTTCTATTTCTAACGTGGACAAATATTACAATCGCGAAAAAATGGAGGTGGGCCATCGATAACGTTATCAATTGAAGGCCCATGTTTTTGGCATCGACAATAGCTAGGGATTTGTCGGTCAAGCTGAAGTTTTTCTGAAAGTTTCTCCCAAGCGCATTCGATGTCATTGCTCAGGTAGCCAATGCTGAAGTTGATTGGTAGTACTGCGATGTCCGCGGTGTTCAAATTTCTCAAGCAGTGTGAGTGACGTATAAGCGCGAGAGATCTTCTCGTCGACGGGGTGATGCCATAGGTCTCTCACAACCGCATTCTCAGGCAATGACTATTTTCCGTAGCACAGTGATTTCCATTGACAGGGGCGTGGAAGTTCCTGTATGCACAGGTTGAGACTCGCAAAGTTTTCAACGATGGGCAGCCTATGTCTTTCAGATCGATGATGACGATGAGCTATCCCTTCTTACATCCACTGATGAAAATGTGGGTAGCATTCATGAGTTTTCTGTTGACGATGCTCTTGTACTCGTTGTAGGATAGATCACCAGCTGCCCAAGGAATGCCGTAGTAGTTGCCAGTGAGCCAGGAATTCTTAGCCTTGACCGTTGCAAACAGACTCGACCATGGGCACGGTGGTCGGAAGAGGATGGTCTCAACGTCGTTGGCTGGTTCAATCATGATGATGGCAAGCTCCTTGACGATGAATCTATCGTTACCCCCACTGCCAGGCATGGAGAAGCCTTGAACATCGACGATGAACTTCATTTTTTCGCTTGAGATGTTTTCGCTACGAGAACTTTATGAGAATGATGCTGCTGCTCTGGGATCGCCTATCATATAGAGTTTTTTCCCACTTCTTTAACAGAAAAAAACATTATTGTTGTTATTATTTTATGATTTTATTACATGAATTTATTTTATAATATTTACCTATTTATTTTTCGTTCAAAAAAACTCGCAAGAGTTCATTTTCTCATCGAGGTAACGGAAATAAACTTGCTCACTCTTCTCCGAGGCATCCTTGAGCTTTTGAAGTTGTTACGGCTTTTCATGCAGCATCTTGGAGACGCGTTCAGGCAGAAAGATGGTGAACTCTCTATCGAGAGTCAGAATAACTTTCGGTCCGAACGAAGTCTTGACTTCGGAGACTTTCGTCACCAGGTAAGTCTTCTTCAGGTCCAAATCGACCATGCTCTTGTGCTACAGGTGGCAGTCTGCATTCAATTCAGTGAAATCTATTTTCGAGGAGTTGTTTACGCTACGAGAACTTGATGAAACTGATAGCTTTGTTCCGGGGTCGCTTTCAATATAGGGTCTACCTTCACCACTACTTTTTTCACTTGCAACGCCATCTGCTGCTGAGATAAATAGATAATTCGGAGTTAGTAATGGTTTTATTTCTTATTTGAATATTTGGTGGCCCTGAAAAAGACCGGTTGTATTTTATTTTTGTGATTTTGTATTTTTTTTTTATTTTTCAATGTGGTTTTCTTTTATTTATTCATGATTTAGAGGCACGACTTCCAGCTTGAAATGGTGTTTTGAGCCCGCAAAATACTAGAAAATGAGTCGGGACTCATTTTCTTTGGCATTCTGTTCAAAGTCATTGAAGGCTCCTTCATCCTCTAAAATTATTGTTGAGATTTTTCTCGGAAGAAGGAGGTCGAAAGACGTAATAATTCCAACGAGAATTTTTCTCCCATATCGAGTATCTGGCGTCGTCATTTTCGTGGTTTGGTATGGCCTTCCTCGTACAAGATTCGAAGTCTTTATTTTCCTGATGAGATTATCTATTGTAGTTTTTAGGACTTCTTTTCAAAGTTTTCTTGATGAAACGAATGACTACTAGCTGAAATATACCTCCTCATATACCCAGATTCTAAAGGCTATCACCCCCACTTTGTTTCCTTGACAGGCAATGAGAATTGGCCACTTTCCAATAATCTAATTAAAATCTACGTATCCCTGCCACTTTTTCACAAACTAATGAATTTTTAATTTGCTCCCTGGAAATCAATATAAAAAGAGACTGAAGATCATGAATATTTATAAACCAATTCACAGTGAAACCGGAAGCATCGAAAAACCACGTGTCTTGGATACAAGACCTCGACTGAAGATAGGAGTAAAAAAGAAAAAGATCATAGTTGAACGACCATTGAAAATTGAGATGCCAGCTAGAAAGCTAATAAAATTTCAATGGGGCGCAGGCAAAGCTATGAAGCCTTCCGGCGTTGAAAAGCTACACTGAATCATCATTCAACTCACGAGCCTCCTCGAGCCCCCCCCCCATGAATACATTATCAATATAAACGTTTTCAGACTCCTCTGCCGAGGCTTTAGGTAACCTCTACTTTTCATCCAAGCAGAGCAGCTGAATAACTCTATTTGTCTGAAACGAAGAGGATCGAAGCCCGTAAGTCACAATGTTAAGCTCATAGATCTTCAAGGGACGTTGGGGAGACATTCGCCATAGAATGCATTAGAAATGGCGATTATCAGGATGTATATTGATCTGACGAAACATCTAAGCCACATCACTCTTGAGAGCGAACTTGAAACACCTCTAACGAGTAATGAGATGTCCGCTTGCAAAAGAGTCCCGGAATGTGGACAATCATTTATGGAAACCCCGTTTGAGGTTCCAGCCGAGCCATTAAAAACCAATCTGGTTTTCGTAGTCTGACTCTCTTGCCAAAAAACGGCAAAGTATGGAAGGAACACCCAGTTGGGAGAATGTGCTCAAGACTCTGATTACGAAGTTTGTATCGTATAACTCATTGTACTTTGGTAAATCAATTATAGTTGCATCAGAAAACAAGCTTTCAACTGGAGCTGATGAGGCCAGAGGCGTATTGTGCAATAAAAAGCGTTTTTGAATGTGTTCTGGTTGATTTTTAATTGATAAAATATTTTCATTAGTACTCTGCATCGAATATTGCATTGAAATAGTGTCAGAACTGATATTTTGAATCGAAATCTTCTATTTTTATTATTGAAGGTTATTGTTATTTCGAAATCCAGGTGAGCAGTGGAATAACAAAACGGAACTCAAAAGTACAAAAACGTTTATGAAAAAATGCGCGAAGCGAAGCGTACGTGTTGTGATACAATTGTGCGAGTTACATAGTAGTGACAACTGCGATGAGAGAAAAACAAATAGTCCTCAGACAATGGTGTTAATAATAGAAATAAAACAAGGATTGAAATAAAAACATTTCGAAATTAAGCACGGGTTAAATTGTCATATTTCAACACTTCCCCCCAATTTGACGTCTTCAAATGAAAAACTTCAACCCTGAACCCCAATTAACTCACGTAATTTAGAAAAACGCGTTCCAGGCATCAGCTGGGTCAGAACATCCGCCAACTAGTCCTTGGAGCTGACGTACACAACCCTGATTATTCTCTTCTCAT
This sequence comes from Platygaster orseoliae, assembly GCA_030522825.1. NCBI lineage: Eukaryota > Metazoa > Arthropoda > Insecta > Hymenoptera > Platygastridae > Platygaster > Platygaster orseoliae. The sequence goes on along the minus strand of JAPYZL010010400.1, from coordinate 7,950 downwards.
TGAGGTCTCGAATAAAGTTGTATTTCACATCAATGTGCTCAAGTCTTCTGTGCTCTCACCGTGACAGGAGATGAACGCAGAATTAGTTATCTTCGTAGATGACTGGGGGAACTTAGCTGATGACATTGAAATTCTCTAATAGATTTTTCAGCCATATATGGTTGTGGAAATTCGTGATTTTCCGTTATGTTATTGTCTTTTACATATTTCATATATGATTCAAATTTCCAACCGGAAAAAACAATATATCTATTTTTTATCTGTCACACTTTACTATGTCATAATGTAGATATATTATTCAATTTTCTTTTAGATTGGAAATCAGCGTCTTCGATTCTTCAAGGGCCTTCCTATATGTTTCCAGTTCTTGTTTCATTTACTCTATTTGCATTTTATATTCAGAAAGCGCAGTTTTGTTTCAGCTATTTCCAGAGAATTCATTTTCACTCGTACTTGTGTTTCTTTATTTTTTTTCGCAAGTCTACCAGGTCATTGATGACTTTCATGGAATCTTCTCCTTCCATTATGCATGATTTGATGTTGTTCAGCTGATTCTTAGGCGTCCAATGTTTTTTGGTGTTTAACTTTTTTTCTTAGGATTCGTACTTTTTCTTGACGTTTTTTCTTTGTTTCTATTTTCAGAGCAGATTATAACTTTTTCTTTTTAGCAAGACTTTGGGCACTGTGTGTACATCCATACACGGGCAAGACACCCGTAGAAATGATGGTTACTCTGATCAGTGACAATGTTTGGAAAGTACCCATCACAAATTCGAATTTTTTTCAATTCGGCTTTCCACGCACCTGAAAAAACAGATGTCCTCTCTGCTACTCTCCCCAGCTATACCCAGGGGACTTACTAAAGTGTTTGCAATCTGATTTGTTTGAAAATTCAATATAGCAGCTTGTTACTTGTTCAAAGCTTCAACAAATTGCCTAATCAAACCAAGTTTAATATGTAGAGAAGGTAATAATATTTTGGACGGATCGACGAGTGGTTTCTTTAAAACACTCTGTTTCCTAGGTTCAAAAGACGTTCTCGTTGATCAAATTTTCTTTTTGTAGTGATTTTTTCTATCCCTTCTATCAAACGTACACAGATAACATGGATACTTTGTAAATCCAGGTTGTTGTCCAAGAATCATTGACAGAATTTTTAAATCTCCACACATAAGCCACTTATGTTCTTGATATTTTGTTTTTTGCAAAACCATTTCAAGGTTGGAGTATTCTTCTTTAGCACAGTTGAATGTGCTCATCGCATCGGAGCGAACTCTTTCGTATTGTGAAGGACTGCCTTTGATGAGGTTGCGCTTTGATGAGTCAATGAATAACCTCCATTGTTCAGGTTCGTATACATTTGGCTTGACCTCATCTATAAGTCCTTTCACATTTGTACAGCAAACATGGTTTGAATCTTTCTCAAAATATTTACTAAATCATTCGTCCTGATTCTGATAGACAGTTACTTTCGTACCCTTCGTCAACATATTCCTGGTCTTTAATTTCGATGCCATAATTTCAGCTTGTTCTTTTGATAACCCAGTTCGCCTCAACAGATCATTAAGTTTTTTTTGATCGGATTTTCCACAGGGTCGTTCTTCACCGCAGGAAACGTATTCTTCTTCACTTTCTGATGTAGACTCGGATTTAATCTGATCATAGTCACTTGAGGGATTCTTATCTGATGTGCTTTTGCCCGAGTAACCTTGTCTCTCATTAACAGGGTTCTTCATTTTTTTTTTTTTTTCAAATTTTCAGCAACTTGCAAGTCATTCGATTCCGAAGTGAAGGTATCTTGTGACTTAACATTTTCTAAATCTTCTGTAAATCTTTTTTTCGGAAGCTGTACGCTTGCAACAGTAAAATAGAATGTGATTTTTCTTTATTTTCCGTACACCTTCTACTTTTGTCGAACAAAAAAAGCAATCCTTTTTGCTGTATGGTTCTTTTCATATGGTTGGTGTTTCGAACTTGAGCTTAGTCTTGTCTTGGTTTGTTTCGTAACGATGAAGCATACTGTAACACGGGACACAGATGACATGGGGAACCCATTTTTCATGTTGTTAAAAAATTTCAATACTGAAGCATGTATTGTACAAATTGCCAATCATCACGTTATTTTCCTTCCCTTTTTCCCAATTTATTCCGCACAAATGTAACAAAAATCATCAGGATTCCCAAGACATTTAATATCGATCACTGGATGTGCCAGCACAATTTATTGAAGGTTGTCAGTTGTGTCCATAATATAACATTAATCCCCGCACTCTAGGAATCCTGTCCCGATCGCAGGCGAGTCAGCCGTCATACTTTCCCAGGCCTAAGTATGACAGCTTTCCGTCTTTGTCAAGGTCAAAGTCAACTAGTCGTCGGACACACTACGGTATCATTCTCACATCCTAGAGCTCCCCTGCAGGATAGCGTGCCTTCGCTGGGTTCGATACTACCGAAGGCTAGACCAAACGAATCATTCTACACATCCCATTTTCAGGGCAGTTGTCATCGTGGTTAACATTTCGTAGCAGCAGGTCTTTAAATGTATAAAAATCAAGTTCTTGTATGAGGTATCATTCACACCTTGGAATGACACTTGTCAAATGAAAGTAACGATCATAATCATTTTATCAAATTTTATCCCTGTTTTAGTTTAAGGCAAAAGTCCCTCGGACAGTATTAGTATTAGAAATTCGACATTTTGATATTCTTCGTCGCTCTCTGCCTCGCGTTGACAGTCGCCATCACGGTCTTCAAATGCCGATTCTAAGAATTCGTAATTTTCGTAAACGTTTTCTGTCTCATGTTGACAGTTGCCATCGCTGTCACTTTTCAATGTCAATGCAGACATATCCAAAGGAACGCTTTCTAGTTGTGAATCGTAATCACTGTCACAGTCATTTTTCATATTAAATGCCTGTGTGTCCAAGATAACTGTGAAAAAATTTTAAAATAACAATGTGTATAATAGAATCCCATTTACTTATACATTATTGCAGTACATTTCCCTTGCGAATAAAAGCTCTCAACAAAGGAGCAAACTTCATGAAGGAGTGGCAGCTCTCTTTCTTCCGGCGAACCATTTCTTAAAGCCGCTTCATACTTCTCCCAAACTTGTGTACCGAGTTGCGATTGGGATCGCGAGGTACGAGTTTGATGTAGAAAATCACTATATCTTTTTCAACGCTTGCTTTGTAGCGTTGATATAATATTCATTGTGATTAAAATCAAAATTCTCGGAATGGTTTCCGAAGATACGAGTTTTTATGAAATATTAATGCACTTCTTATGTATCATTTACAATTATTAACCGTATACATCAACGCTACATTTTTCAATAGATCTTTCATTTTTACCTCAATAAAAAACGGTATTCTGAGCTCTCATTTATTTATTTACCAGCCCAGTCACTCGATTTTGCGAGTATCGTTCCCAACTCTTTAAAAAATTCATCTTTCGAAATGTTTGATGGATTTCCGTCGATTTTTTTCGCCATTTTTCTCACAATGACTTCTGCAATAACATATATACCAAAATAAATTGTGAAATTCTGCTTGTTGTTTCATTGTAGTTATCAATAAGAGAAATATTTCATCAAAAGGTAGTTACAAAGTTTTGCTCTTCGTTATAGTCTTAGCACGATTCATATTCACACTAATTTCAAAAAACTCTTAAGTACCTGTTAAGAACATCAGAAAAAAATCATCTTCATTTTTTTAATACCTATTAACAGATCGCAGATGATGTTCTGTAGAAATTTTGTTTGGTTGCGCCCTGTTTTTGCGTTGAATTTTGTAGCCACGTCTCTGGTCATTACAGTTTTTAGTGCCAACCGCAGACCATGCTTCAAAATCGCCGTGTTTTCAAATGCGTTGCTTAAGACGGAAATCTAAGTGGAATATTTTAATGTTGATACGTTTATAAAAAAAAAAAGTTTTATCTTTTCTATTGACCCACAATACTCTAAAATTCATGTTGAACTCATGCTAACATTATTAAAGTAGTATTTGTACTACTTTTATTACATTCTTTTACTTACTTTTATTCACATATAAAGTGCAATTATTTATAAATATTCCAAGTAATAAATGATGACGTTAAAGATTTTCAAAAGCTACATTTCCCACTTCATTCAATTCCAAAACAAAGATGTTGATTTACGACATAAAAGATTTGGTAATAAGTTTTTTTCAAAAATAAAAAAATAAAGGGTCGTCTACCTTCGCGCCTGTATTTCGGGCGCTAATTTTTGACGATGGACTACGAAAAAGCGACACATAATAATGGTACAAAGTTTTTTTATTTAATAAGTACATTAATAAAATAAGAAAAAAACTTTTTTTTTCGTCATCTTGGACTTTGTGGCACGATTTCTCAGCCTATAAATCTTATTAATATTATTATATTTTTATTACTATTATTATTATTATTATTTGTAATGAAGGATTTATATAAAGAAAGTAGGGAAGGTCGAAGTTTCATGGCTTAAATAGTCCAAGTAATTGATGACTCCGATGCAATTTTCAATGAATTTATTCATATTTCAACACATTTGATCGCTTAATTCAATCAATCACCAAAAAAAAGGAACACCCGCTGTTAACAGTACATAATTTTAAAAAACATGATAACGCGCAGGAATATAATCGAGCATTTTTCTCAAGTCATTTTTCTTAGCTTCTATTAATTTCCGACCTTCAGATACTTGTAGCTCGTATTTTTTGGAGTACTCAAGTGTTTTGCCTGTAAAAAACGCGTAAATAATTGTAAATTACTCAACATTTTTGTATATGTTTGGATTCATTTTCATTACCTTTTTTTCCAAACGTTGATGTTCTCAAATTTGCTGTCATCGAACGATCTTTTCACCTGCACTTTTCCTGGTTTTTCAATCAGGATCCATGATGCACTTGAAATTGCCAATTTAGTAGTATTTAGGAAGACATCCGCGCCATCCTTGAAGTCGTAGACAATCTCTCAGTGTGCAGTACAAATTTGCTAATATTGTCATATTATGAAAATTTTAGGAAAAAAATAGTTTCTTACTGTAGATTTTGGCAACGTCTTTTCAGATATTTAAATATTTTACCTCAATGATAATTTTTTATCGAGAACATATAAGCCTGTTTGTTGACACATTTCAATGTGTTCCTGTATGTCTGACTGTCATTGTTCATGTTTTGCAGCGCCACACGAGTAATTATATGAAGTAGGCAAAATCCAATCGCCTTAAAAGCCTTTCAGCATAAAAACCAGAGCGTGGTTTGTTGCTGTGCTCGAACCACGCGTGCCAAAATTTTCAAGGCCATACACATTTTCCTTTCGTCTCTATATGTGCATGAAGAGACATTTCATCGAATCCCAAAAAGCGAAACTTTTCAGATTCTTTTATGCTCTTCTCGCGTTCCTTCAGCACATCGAACATAAATTTTGTTATGCCCGCATCGAATAGGACTTTCTTCATCATTTGCGCGAGAGTGACTACAGATAGAAATCCCAAAATTCGCCGAATAGAATTGTATCCCGTTCCACCAACAATTTTATACAGTGCTAATGCTGTCACTTTCTCGGTAGGACTAAACGATCGCCCCTTAAAAAAAATAATAATAAAATTTTAATCACTTTGGTACAAAATCTACTTGATGCAAGTAAAAATCCGGCGATTTTACACAAAGTTGGCAAAATATAACTCGTTTTATTTAAATACAACATTGTATTGTTCAATAAAACGATACAATGGGGGAGGGATTAAATGAAAGAAAAAGAAGCAATAGAAAAAAAAACCCCGAAGGCACGGTGTTCCAGGAGGTGGGGCCCCTGACTCACTCCTCCGTTCCTCGGTTCGCCGCCTCCCGTTTCTCCAGCCGTCGCACTCGATGTGGATGCGGTGGGTACGGGCTCTCCCCCGGGAGCACGACCTGGTGCCGGCGCTGGCAATTATAGCATCGGAACCGGGTGTCGGACCCGAAGTTAGGGGTCCAACCCCTCGTGTCTTCCCCTCGTACGGGGTCCCTGTTTTCGGGGCCCGCTGGCTGGGGAGCCTCGCTCCTCCGTTCTCGTTCCGGTTGCTCCGGGTCCACCCGAGCCACAGTCGCCATCAGCGGGGCTAAGGGTCTCAGTTTGTCCACTTTCTCCTCCTCGTTCCGCCTCAGTCTCCAGACCCTTCGCTTCTCAGCCAAACCATACGGCCCCTCTCGGGTGGTAGGAGTGCGACCCGTGGCCTCCACTGCCACTGGGATAGCCTTCCTTGGCGCGTGCGGTGAGGCCAGTGGTCTTGGGACTATGGTCATGGGCACGCACACTCGGTAAAGTTGATTCGACCATTGAGTGCGCCGATATTTATACAACTCTCGCAGCTTGGACAAGACTTCATGTGGCACCTTGCTCGACACATACTCGAAGCCTTTCATCATGTGGGTCAATGGCAGAAAAGGTAATTGCTTTATTTCCCACAGTATTATTTGAACCTCAGGTATTTTTCGAGTCTCCTTGTCCACCTTTTGCGTGAAGTTTTCATCTACTGCCTACAACATTTTTGAGCGAAAAATATACCATCAGCCTAATTCTATGCTACTTCGTAAGCATAACTTCATTTTCAATTAATCACTATTTTTATTGCAATAACACTATTTGTTACAATTAAGTCTTCGTCGATCAGAACGATTACATACTTCATAATATAATTTATACGAAATCAGCACTGACTCCCATAATCGTTAACAGTTGGAAAGACTCCAAGAATCGTGGAGTACATTGAAATGTACCATCAACACATATAAGAGAGGCACCTCCTAACTTAACAATCATGTCCACATCGTACAAGACGATGATTCTAGAGTGGCCCGTCGTTGTGAAAATTTCACATCTAGCGTGATGTGCGAAGCATTATATTCATCTCCTTCAGCTCTCGAATTCTGCAACTGCAGGTACAGCTCATCGATTGTTTTGGCATCAACTACTTTTGTTGAGTTGATAGATTTAGACCGTTTCACGGCCGACCTTTTATTTTGACGTGACTGTAAGGGAGCGACGTCTTCGAAACTGCTAAACAATATTTCCAAAATGCATCTTATTTTCATAAATTCATTCTACGTTATTGAGTAAGTGATACTGATACAATTTGGTAATATTTCAAGCTATTAAGAGTAAAGGACACCCAAAACTAGGAGCAATGTTTCATTTTTATGGTTATTTGTAAGTAAAAGTAACAAAAAGGAAGCGCAGTTTTTAAAGTTATTCGAATTAAAAATTTTTCTTCGCTACATAACTAACAATATATTGTTAGATAACTATAAGTATCCACTTTACAAGGTAACTATACATAATATATGATATATAATATAAAATATGTTACATACGCATTACGCAATAAAAAAATACATTAATTATGACAGATTATGGAGAATAATTAACTACAATTTGTCATAATTAATACATACATAATATAAATTTTACATACATGAGTTTGTACATTTCGATAAAATTATGTAATATGAAAATGTCACTGCATTATTCATCATATAATTCACAGAAACCGAACAATTGAAGAGTCGGATTGAATAACCGGGCGGACGCGTGAAATCGGTAAAATTATTGTCCAGATTGAATAACCGGGCGGACGCGTGAAATCGGTAAAATTATTGTCCAAGCGAGCAATCTGAGACGAGAAAAATTTTTCGAAGAAAAGTTAATAAAAAAATACATGGCTATGCACATAACCCACGTACATCTTTTTTTCTATAAAAATGTTTTTTCAGTCAATTTTTGTTATGTAAATAAATAAAAACTCCATTTTCTCGGAACATCAAAATTGATCATTTGAAAAACTTAACTTGCTCAATCTCGGGAACTTTCAGACGGATTTACTTAAAATTTTGTAAGTAGCATCTTGAAACCCTAGCGTCGCCACTCAATCCATCAAACATACAAAATTGTTTTGATAAACATTAAATT
>JAPYZL010010392.1:0-16749 GCA_030522825.1 Platygaster orseoliae | reverse complement strand
ACTTTTTAAAAAACTCAAAATCTAAAAAGATATTCGAGTTTGAAATCTGAGAAATCTGATTGGTCGAAACTACTAACTCGAATATCTTTTTTGATTTTAAGTTTTTTAAAAAGTGGCAAAGGACATTTTTACTCAGAAAAATATGAAGAAAATTTGAGTAAAGTTTGGTACGTGGTTTTTATTCCCACTCATCGTAAAAGCGCGTTTATTGTTTAAATTTCAAACTTGAATAATTTTTTTATTTTTGAGTTTTGTGAAAAACGGCAGAGGACTTTTCGATTGAGAAAAATATGAAAAAAATTTGGTTAAAATATTATCCGTTTAAACTGGACCACCCTGTATACAGATATACATGATGTGTCATTCGGCTTAATTGTTATTTAGTAAATAAAAAAATAAAATTACGAGTCGTTTTCATTCTAGTTACATGATTTTTAGTCATATTACAACAAGTTTTATTGAATTTGAAAAAAAAGAGATTTCAAGGTATCTCCAGTGGCGATATCTCGCGATATCTCCACGGGATTACCAAGGTATATGTTGTAAAAATAAAATCATTTATAAATTTAATTTTTACAATATATAATCTTATTTTTCTAAATTTTAAATTCAACTTTTTTTATACCGCGAGCACGCGATGAAAAATCAGTATACTTGTCTGGAAATTACTTCATAATTACGTGATTTTTGCGTGCTCGCAAAATCACAAAAGAATCATTTTTGCACTTCAATATTATTCCTAATATTTAAATAAATTCGACAAATCGATCGCAGTAGTCCGGTGATCAACATTCTACTTTTAATAACTCGTGAAAAAATGAATTTGTTTTACCGGAAACGAAATCAGAATAACGTGCCTTTTTGCGTGATTATGAAAATATAAAAGAATGATTNATACAATCTCTTATCTATAATATCTATTAATAAATTCGACAAGTTGATCGCAGTGCACTGCCTACGGTTTGAAACTGGCGCAAGCGCGGAAGTCGTCGACGAGTCGACGACGAACGACTCAGCTTGCAATATCGCCACACTGTTCGAAACTACTCGTAATATCACCAGACATTATAATTTGAAAATACTTACCTGATAATCTGAAACGTCGAATGCTAGCAAGTTGAAGTTAAAGATAAAAAACTCTCATGAATCACGCCAGAATTTTTTTTAAGAATTCCGTTACGAAATTTCAGTTTTGAACAGAAAAAAATCAAATGAATGCAGTATTTATAATCAGGGTTGAGCGGGAATGATATTACAGGAGTAATGGAATAAATATTGCAATATTCCCATTTATTTGTCTGAAAGTCTTCAGAATGAAATACTCGAATCATCAGATTCTAAAGAAATATTCATAATAATCATGGAAAAGCAGTAAAGAAACACGCACAATTAATGAGAATATTTAACTTTCTGTATTTCGATCAAAATATACACTTTTTGGATGACTCTTAAAAATTAAGCGATCACAAATAGCCTCTACCGTTAAAAAATCTCTCGCTTCAACAACAATGATACATTCGAAGGCACCAACATTTCACAAAATATGAACAAAAAATCACTCCTTCAATAAAGAAGACATTATTCCGGCTAGGATTTGATCCTGCAACGTCTTGGAACTTTTCTACGACCGACCAATAGATGTATAAAAATTTGTACATTGATCCTTTTTTTGTTGCTTGTAGTCATAATGGAAAATGATGTGTCATATTTTTCCAAGACTCGTTGCACATCCTTTGATATCTACTCGGCAATATAAAAATACAACTTTTACGTACAAAAAAGGCAGTATAAAACCACAACGCGACGCATCAGTAACTTGTTGTAAGAAAAAAAATTTAATACTGTTTTATTCAGCGAAACATTGAAGGAAACGCATTGAAAATACTCAAAACTCACACAACAAAAATGATTGGTTTGTTCAAAGTTGACTTCCATAGGAATCTAAGTAAGCGTTGCGCGCAATATTGGCGAGTTTTTCGGCCATAGATTTTCCAGTTTGGTGTACCATGCTTTTCAGGAATCCGGTTTCTTTTTGTAGAAGAATGTGCGGGTGGTCAAATTCCTGTTTGGCAACAATATTTTTCTTAGGCTTACATTGATTAAATTTTTTAAAGCAGTTTAGAGGTTGTTTCTCAATTCTGAGTATTTTAAAACAATATCTTCGCATTTTCAGAAGTAGTGAACAATGAAAATGATTTTCTTATTGATAATAAAGTGATTGTTTTTATTCCATTTAATGAAGGACTTTCTGAAGTATTACAAAGTCAAATAAAACGTTATTTTGTTTGACTTTTTAAAACGTTGTGTTTGTGTTGATTTTTGAGAAATGATATAAAAACACGTGTCTGATATTTTTGACGAACTTGTGATATCGGTAATCAAAAAATTGATGCAACTTCTCAATTTAAAATATATTCTCGAGAATTTAAAATTTCTTTGACTTTTGTTTAAAGATTTTTGAAATTGAATTTATAACAAAATAAAAGTAAAAAAGATATTCAAGAATTAAAATAATTAAAAGCAGTTATGTTCATAGATTCAGTTGATGACAAATAGAAATTTCGAGATCAGAAAAATTTGTTGGTCTGATATTTTGGATGGGAAATTCTGAAAATTTTTTATATTTGGCATCGAAAAAGCAAATTGCGAGCGTTAATATAAATTTTTTTTGATTACTGAAAAAAAAATTAATCTTATCATCAAAATTTAGTGATTTAAATTCTTCAGTTTTTGGAGATTTTTTTGTCGAATTAACTGCAAAAAAAGAGTTGAAAAAATTAGGAAATAAACGAATTAAAATACCAACAAATTTTTTTTGGTCAACAAGTTTAGTTATTTTAATATTTTGCATTATTATGGTATTCAAAACTGTGAATTTTTGTTGTAAGAATAGATGGTTGATTCGCGATTTTAAAATTCGTTAAACATAATTGAAAAAAATAAAGTTTTTTCATCATATAAATTTTCTGTATTGAAACTTTACTGCAAAATGTGCAAATTATTTGTAAATAGCAAATTTTTGCATTAACGAATAAAAAAAAAAGTTTTGTAGTAAGGAAAATTCGATTTAGACATTATATTTCAAAAAATCAATCATTTTTTTTATAAAGAGAAATGATAAATAAAGAAGGTAAATTTGTGTTAACAGAATAAAAATTTTAATTTGCTTGAAGTAATGAAGTCTTAACTTTTTTTGATTTCGAAATTTCTATTTTTCATGAATTGAATCTAGAATTTTAATAATTCTTGATTCTTGTTTCTAGCCATATATTTAACTACTATTTTGCACCAATAAATACCAAAGAGTTTAAATGAATTCAATAATATCAAATTTAATAATGGAATATTTAAACAAATCATTTCTTCCATCATATTTCGTGTTTATACAAAATTAATATTTTAATTGAAATTATTGTTACTTCCAGAATCATATCATTCAACTTTTATTACCAAATTCAAATTCAATGAAAATTCAAAGTTCATAAAAAGTTTAATTCAACATCATTGTTTTTAACTTATAATGGAATATTTTCTGTTTGTGAATGCAAATATATTTACGCCGTCACTTTTTCAACAATACGATATTATTTTGAATAATTTATCAATAAATACAGTCACACGCAGCTCGCACTGTTTCTAATTATTCGAACATTTTTTCTGACAGTTTTAGACATTCTAAATTCCTAAATGTAAATTCCGTGCTCTGAATACAGAAAGTAAGATAATTGAAAAAAAATCAAATAACGAAAATGTCGATATGTACAACATTTGAATCATAGAAATCCCAGTAATTAAACAGAAAGTAATCCAGTTAAGTCTTGACTCAAATTTTCTCTTACCACTGCTTGTCCAGCGTCCATGACCAGAATTCTATCACTGTCCATCACAGTATTAAGTCGATGAGCGATAGTGAGCACCGTGCAATTGGCGAATTTCTTTCTTATCGTGGCCTGAATGAGTTCGTCAGTTCGTGGGTCCACGTTTGCCGTTGCTTCATCCAAAACCAAAACGCGATTATTCCTTACAATGGCTCTGGCGAGACACACAAGCTCTGGAAAGAAAACACAATTTTCCTCAACATTTAAAAATTAGTTTTGAATGTTTAAAATTAAACTAAAAAATATCCCCAACTAAAATACGAAAGAATCATATATCTCTATAAAATATTTCATCCCGCTGAATTTCATTGAAAAGTTTCACTAAGTGAAACTTCTAGTGTCCTTCCATAGTAAAATTTTTAAGGAGTATCGAATAGATGTGCTAAGCTGGTTCTGACCCCGGGAAGCATACATAAGAAATTTCACAAAGTGAGACATCTTCTGTCTTACCATAATACTATTTTTAAGAAGTATCTTCCTATATCTTAATCTAATTTTGTATGTTCTTCGTACTTTAGGGGATGGGAGATTCTCGACAAAATTTTAAAAAACGGTACTCACGTCTTTGGCCCACGCTCATGTTGCTACCACCTTCATGCACTTGTCCGTTAAGACCCATGTATTTCAACTCCACTTCCTCCAGCGCTTGCCATAGTACGTCGTCCTGGTACGTGTTGAAGGGGTCCAAGTTCTTCCGCAGCGTCCCAGAAAATAGGAACGGCTCCTGGGGGATGATACTAATTTTGGAGCGTAGATCGTGGAGCCCGATTTCTCCGGTCTCGATGTCGTCGAGCTCAATGCGACCCTGGATGTTCGCCAGCCGGAAAAGCGCTTGAATGAGCGACGATTTCCCGGCGCCCGTACGGCCCACAATACCGATCTTTTCGTAAGGATTTATCGTGATGTTGAGGTTTTTCAACACGGGCGGATCTAGCGACGAGTAGCGCAAAAACAGGTTTCTGAACTCGATTTTTCCTGATTGTGGCCACTTTTCCGGGGGCCGTTTTTCCGGCGTGCTTTCGAGGGCTGGCTCTTTCTCAACTTTGCTACAAAAATTTAATTTAATTTATAAAACTTTTTCACATTTGAGTTCCCCCCCCCCCCAAGGAAAAATTCCGTTAACACGCCCCTGAACTGTAATTTTTACCTGAACTCCAGCACCCTTTCCACGGACGTCATCTGATTCTCCAGCTCAGCGCTTTGTCGCATTCCCCACTGGAACATGCCCGTGAGACCGATACTTTGGGTGATTGCGAGGCCAACATCACCGCCCATGTTTTCGCCCGGGAGAACGAGGAAGCTCAAAGTCACGATTAGTATGAAAAACAGGCAAAAAATGTCCAAATAGAAACCAAAGGCTCGCGAGGAAGCGATGAAGATGAACCAGGCCGACGAATGCAAGTCCTGGTGATGGTCGAATTCCTTCGTGAGGATTTCATCGGCCTCAAATGCTCGAATCGTCACTAGGCCTTGCAAAGTCGCGCTTAAATGCGCGAAAACCGGCGAACGAGCTGGAAATAGTACAAAATAGTACAAACGTTTTGACTTTGATTGTGCAATACATCATAGGCCAGTCAATGAAACTCCTACAATGGGAATATGTAAAGATGTACAAATGATTGATACATCTTTGTCGCAACAAAGAATAACTGAAAGCGTGTTCAAAAATTTTTCCTACATGAAGTTGAATACTTACTCGTGCCTTCGAGTCGCTTAATGCTCCGACTAGTCTTGATGTACACAACCCGGAGCCAGTAAAAGACAATGCCAATGAGGAAAGTGGGAATCATGAGGTAAGGGTTGGCGATGGCGACCATGATGACGATAGCCAAAAGCGTCAAGCCGATTTGCACGCAATCAATAAGCGCTATAGGCAGCAGCTCGTCAATGGCTCCCATGTCTTTGGAGAATCTATTCAAAATCCGTCCCGAGGTGTTGGTGTTGAAAAAGTACATGGTGGCTCTGCTGATGCACCTGAACATGGTATCGTGCAATCGAATGGAAGCGCGCATACACATGTTGAAAAAGGTGAAAGACCGAATCAAAGAAACCACAACCGTGAGAACGGTGAGGCCGCTGAACACGTAAATGTGGAAGTTTCTATCTTTCACTCTCTGAAAACGAGGAAAAACTTGTGAAATTCTCTTCTTTTTGGATACCCTCTCAAAACAGTATTTGAATGATTTTTATTTACTTGGAGTTGTTCCTGATTGACCCAAACAGTGATATAGTAATCACCGCCACTTGCGAATCCCTGCGCCAAGCAACAGAGAAGTACCACCAGAAAAATGAAACAGCAATTTCCACCGGCCCTTAAATAACCTCCGTAAACTTGGCTACCGATTTTCCCTTGAGACCGCATCTCGGCTACCTGAAACAGTAAATTTCAAATATTATTTTAATTCCCATTCAACAGCTGTTTTGGGGTTACAACTTTCGCTTCATTCATTATCGCTTAAATGTAATTATTACCTCTTGCGGATCATCGGGAGAAATAACGTTCGTGTCGTTAGTCATTAATGAAGTGTAAGAGGAAACACTTCCTTGGCGCGAGCCACTTCTACTATTTGGACTCGAAGCCAGTTCTTCCTCTTTTTCCTGAGCAATGTCTTTCATGAGCTGGCCGAAATCAAAACCACGTTCACCTAACTCGTCATACGTTCTAGAAACAGTGCAGAATACCAAAAATTTAGAAAATAATTTTCCTTGAATTACGTAATGCGTTTACGTAAGATATAGCATTCAATGGAGCAATTACCCTTCAGCTTCGATGGCACCGTTTTTGAAAATTATCACATGATCGACGTTTTTCAAAAATTGCAACTGGTGAGTCACGAGAATTCGCGTTCTGCCAGAAAGGTATTTCACAATGCATTCTTCAAACATGTGCTTTCCAACATGAGCGTCTACGGCGCTTAACGGATCGTCGAGAAGGTAAATTGGCGTGTCGGAATAAATGGCACGGGCTAAATTAATCCTAAAACAAGTTCCAATTTTAATTCCTAGTTTCTTAGTATAAAAAACTCTCACTAATCAAAAAAAGGGGCGTGGCAAACTTAGTACAGGACGCCACCGCGACGCGCGCTGCCTGTAAAAATTCAAAGACCAACAACTCCGTTGCTTTGGAGTTTTCGCGGAAATGGCAAAGGAACTTTCGTCTTGGATTTTTTCAGAGAATCGATCGTTTTCGGGGTTTTTTTATTTATTGAAAAGAAAAAGAACCTGGCACGTTGTCCTCCGGAAAGGCTGATTCCACGTTCACCGACAATGGTTTTGTCCCCGTAAGGCAAAAGATTGAAATCTCTTTTCAACTGGCACACCTTGACCACTTTGTCGTAACGGCGCTGATCCATTTTCCTGCCGAACAATATGTTCTGTCTCACTGAACCAGCAAACAACCACGGCTCTTGACTCGCGTACGCTATTTTCCCATTGACCTTCACACAACAATCATCATTTAAACGCTCCATTACACACATTTTATCAATTGAAAAAAAATGTGGAATTAAATATTTACTTTAATCCCTTATATTATTTATCTTTCTTTTTGAGGGGACAATGGGCATAAAAAAAATTTACTTGTATTGTTCCAGAACTCAAATTCAATTCCTTCAATAAAACGTTGAGGAGACTAGATTTTCCCGAGCCGACTTGTCCGACAACGGCGACTAATGATCCTGGCTTTATTTGCAAATTAATGTCGCGCAGAGTATCATTTTCCGCGTACGAAAGCCAACGCGCGAATCCTTGTTCGATCGCGATGAAACCATTATTTTCCACGACATTGTTCGTTATAAGATCCTCGTTCTTCGACATGTCAACATTTACTTTTTCTTTCGTTTGTTTAGAGTAATCTTTTTCACGAGTCGACACTTCCTCGGACATCATGAAATGCTGCAGTCTTTTTATGGAAACCATCGCTTCTGCGATTTGTGTGATGCCTAAAAGAAAAAGGAATGAAATAATTTTTTAAGGGTCTTAACTTAATTGGATGGACACTTCAATTTTTCGCAAGTTATTTTTGTTCTTCTATTTCAAAATGACTTCACCTTGTGGGAAAAAAACAGTCATAGTTTGACGGAGAATATTATAATAGGCCGTCAGCATGAAAACGGTCGCCGCGTTTATTTTTTGTCCTTCTAAAACGTACGCGAGAATAGTGACGAAAATGGACAGTCTCGTTGTGAACATTATAAACGACATCGTGATTCCTCGAATGTAAGATGTTGATCGTATGCAACTTATTTCGCTTCTATCAACAAAACAATTAAACACGTTTTTTATCACATGAAAATGCAAAAGCGTCTAACTGCAATAATTCATATCTTATTCAAAGACACAGTAAATCAGTAAAAAAATTCTCAAATGTTTTAACTGCATTGTAAAATGAATTTCATTTCAAGCTGAGATAAGAATTTTTTACAATTTTATCACTCTGTGAAACCATTCAAGATATTTCATTCAATGATTCTGACCTTCTTGATTTATCGACTAGATCACTAAACGGGTGCTCCCAAGTATACCTGAAAACAGGAACGGTTCATTATGCACTTTATTCTCTATCGAAACTTGTAATGTATTAAAATAAAAAAAAGTTCTTGAATACATTTTGATAGCTTGAATTCCACTGATTATTTCATTGGTCAATCGAACTCTCTCATCTGTCCTTAAGGCAGTTTTCAATCGCAGACTAGATGATTTTTTTCCTAGGAAACCTGAAAATCAATGTGATTTTCTCCGAGAATGTTCGTTCAACAATTAAAAAAAGAAAATAAAATAAACCTGCCTTGCAAAGGTATAAACATGAGTAAAACAGCAACCCCGAAAACGGCGGAAATGTTGACGTAAGTGTACATGAAATATGTAACAATTATTGTCTCGAGAGGTCCGATCCATAAATAATGTAGAAAAATAATGGCAACGTCGAATCTGTTGACGTCGTTTGAAAGGAGGTTGACCGCTTGGCCGATAGTGGTTTCGCCCAAAGCCGTTCGCGACAGTCTGAGAGCTTTTCTGTAAATGAGGGTGCAACAAGCGACCCGCATTTTCATACCCTCGTGAAGGATACTCATCATGTATGGATGACTTGTCATTACGTTAATGGCTGAACAGCCTATGACTCCAGCCGCGTACCAATAAGCCTCGTTTTTACTGATAGCCGGCTCAGTTTTGAAATATTCCAGTAGTTTCGCAAGAAATATTGGCTGGGCGACTCTGTCATTGGAAACAAAGCGAAAATCAGATCGGGACAAGATAAAAACTATCGGCTACTCCATTCAAGATTCCACTCTCTCGATTTAAATTATTAAAAGAAATTATTAGTGGAATTTCACTAATTAAAAAAGAGAAAAGTGAGTTACGAAGGATTAGTGATTTTAGCTTACTAATTGAATTAGTAAGTTTTATTTGTTTAAAAAGTAAAAGAAAAAATTACTTTATTCCATATATTGAATTTCACTTATTTAATCGTCGACCATCAAATTATTTTCTGAAATAGCCCTAGTAACTGTGATTTTTATAAAAATCTTTATAAAAATCTCACTAAAAGACATCTTTTAATGAGCAGGGAAAATAATATTTTCATCATGTATCAATTAGGTAAAATCTTTTGAAAGAAAATCTGGATGAGAATAGTAATTTATGTCACATCTGGGTTAATTGCACTCGTATGACCAGAAGTTTTTATCGTTAAACAATGCCATGCATAAAACGCAGACTCACGAGCATCGCGATTCAGGGACGTTGCAACGAAATATTCTATGAGGTAGAGAGAAGGAAATTTCTCGTATTTGTATATGAATTTCTCTATAGATTTCTAAAATTTGATCATATATGACAATATATGATGTGAAGTTTTTTGAATTTTTTGTATTTCTATAGATGTTAGAGAAAATAATATTCATATACTTGTAGACATTGTGAATATTTGATGGATTTTCAGTATTTTAGTATTTAACGTATTTTTACAAACTGCTAGTCAAATTTATAAAATGTCATACTGTATAATTACAAGTTTAAAAGATTTTTGGAAAAATAATATCAGCTTATATTAAAGATGGGTTTATAGTTTTGTAATAAAACTTCATATTTTATTGTATTCATGAAATTTATTATAATTTTGTAGTATTTTTTTTAGATTTATAGTAGTTTTACGGATTGCCACATAAATTTCTAGAGTTTGATCTCTGAAAATCAAAATTCAGTAATTTTCAGTATATTGATGGATTTTTCAGAGGACAGTAAATTAAACAAAATTTTAAGACTATTTGTATATTTAGATTATTTTTTGTATTCAATAAATTTAATGGATTTTATTGCATTTCCATTGAATTCTCTAAAAATTCATAGTTAGATGCTCTAGAACTCAAAATTAAAAAGATTTTTCGTAATTTTATAGATTTTTACAGATTTTTAGTATTCGAAGTATTTTTGTTATTTTTTGAAATCAATAAAATTCTGTAGAATTTTTTAGAATCGTTGAAGATTTATAATATTGTTATACATTTTGGTTAATTGAAGTTTTTTTTCATATTTTTTAACTATTAATATTACATATTCGAAGTTTTTCCTGGTATTGAATATTTTGAAAATTTAATGCTTTAGGATCAAAAGTTTTGTAAATAAGTAATTCCAACAATTTTTGAAAAAAAATTATCTTTATAAGTTTACAGTATTATATCGATTTCTTGTGTTTTCGAATTTTTTTATTTTTAAATAATTAATAAATTTTGTCAGATTTTTTAGAATATTCATGATTTCAGAAATATAACATAGGAATAATAATTTTTTCATTCGTAATTTTTTAAAACACCTTCGTATTTTATTGTATTCATAAAATTTATTACAATTTTGTAGTAATTTTAAGATTTATAGTAGTTTTACGGATTGCTTCATAAATTTCTAGTTTGATCTTTAAAAATCAAAATTGATTAATTTTCGGTACATTGGTGGATTTTTCAGGGGACGGTAATTTGAAAGATCTTTACTTTTTTTAAAAAATTTTATTATCAGTAGGTATATTTAGATTATTTTCAGTATTCAATTGATTTAATCGATTTTATTGCATTTCCATTGAATTCTCTAAAAAATTGATAGAATTAGATGCTCTAGAACTCGAAATTAAAAAAATTTTCCGTAATTTTATAGATTTTTAAAAAATTATATCTACATAGATTTTTACAAATTTCTAGTACTCAAAGTTTTATTGTTATTTTTTGAAATAAATAAAATTCTGTAGAATTTTTTAGAATCGTTGAAGATTGATAGTATTGTTATACATTTTGGTTAATTGAAGTTTTTTTCATATTTTTTAACTTACTACATATCCGAAGTTTTTCCTGGTATTGTATATTTAAGAAATTTAATGCTTTAGGATGAAAAGTTTTGTAAATAAATTATTTCAACGATTTTTGAAAAAAAATTATCTACATAAGTTAACAGTATTATATCGATTTCTTGTGTTTTCGAATTTTTTTTATTTTTAAGTAATAATTAAATTTTGTCAGATTTTCTAGCATATTCATGATTTCAGTATTATGGGTATATTCATTTTTTTTATTTATAATTTTTTAATATATCTTCGTATTTTATTGTATTCATGAAATTTATTACGATTTCGTAGTATTTTTTTAGATTAATAGTAGTTTTACGGATTGCCACATAAATTTCAAGAGTTTCATATCTGAAAATCAAAATTGAGTAATTTTCGGTACATTGATGGATTTTTCAGAGAACGGTAAGTTGAAAGATCTCTACTTTTTTTCGAAAATTTTAACAATTTCAGTATATTTAGATTATTTTCAGTATTCGATAAATTTAATGGATTTTGTTGCATTTCCATTGAATTATCTAAAAAATTCATAGAATTAGATGCTCTAGAACTCAAAATCAAAAAGATTTTTCGTAATTTTGAATATTTTTGAAAAATTATCATATATCTACATAGATTTTTACAGATTTCTAGTATTCAAAGTATTTTTGTTATTTTTTGAAATCAATAAAATTTTGTAGAATTTTTTTTAGAAACGTTATATATTATTATATAACGTAAATATTGTTATTCATTTTGGTTAATTGAAGTTTTTTTCATACTTTTTAACTATTAATACTACATATTAGAAGTTTTTCCTGGTATTGTGTATTTTGCAAATTTAATGCTTTAGGATCAAAAGTTTTGTAAATAAGTCTTTTCAACGATTTTTGAAAAAAAATTATCTACATAAGTTAACAGTATTATATCGATTTCTTGTGTTTTCGAATTTTTTTTCTTTTTCAGTAATTATTAAATTTTGTCAGATTTTCTAGAATATTCATGATTTCAGGAATATAGGTATATATACTTGTTTTTTTCATTTATAATTTTTTATATATTGTATATAATCTTTAATAAATCTCATAGGATTTATAATTTTTTAATATATCTTCGTTTTTTAATCCATTCATGAAATTTATTACAATTTTGTAGTATTTTTTCAGATTTATAGTAGTTTTACGAATTGATAAATAAATTTCTAGAGTTTGATCTCTAAAAATCAAAATTGAATAATTTTCAGTATATTGATGAATTTTTCAGAGAAGGTGAATTAAAAATATTTTTCAAATATTTTCACAAAATTAGTATATTTTGATTATTTTCATTATTCAATAAATTTAATGGATTTTATTGCATTTCTATTAAATTTTCTAAAAATTCATTAAGTTAGATGCTCTAGACCTCAAAAATTAAAAAGATATTTCGTAATTCTATAGACTTTTCGAAAATTATATCTACATAGATTTTTATAGTTTTCTAGTATTCAAAGTATTTTTGTTATTTATTGACATCAATAAAATTTTGTATAATTTTTTAGAATCCTTAAAGATTTATAGTATTGCCATACATTTCGGTTAATTAAATTTTTTTCATATTTTTCAACTATTAATACTGTTCGAAGTTTTTCCTGGTATTATATATTTTTAGAATTTAATGCTCTAAGAACAAAAGTTCCATAAACGGGTTATTTCAACGATTTTCAATAAAAAATTATCTACATAAGTCTCCAGTATTATATCGATTTCTTGTATTTTCAAATTTTTTTTATTTTTAAGTAACAATGGAATTTTCTCAGATTTTCTAGAATACCTATTCATGGATTTCTTCTACTATTTTTATGGATTTCTATAAAATTTTCCAGATTTTGGTGCTTTTTCTTCAACTTTTTCTGAAGTCTTAAAAAAAATTATCCAACAGCAAATTTCATCATATGTTGTAACGAAACTTATAAATTATAAAAAATACCTTGTGATTTAATAACATTTTTCTAGCCTAAAAAAAATCCTGAAAATTCGCCAACGTGTTTTTAGTGTTTTTTGAAATAAGTTCAGAAAATTCGTTATCAATTTGTATAACTAATCTTTAGGTTCAGTTCATATTTTTGAAATCTGATAGTTGTTACATTGAAAAAATATTTGTAACGTTTAGTAACTCATTAATACGAATATTTTACAGGTTGCTAAAGATTGATTTAAAATAACTTGTCTACAAAATAGGAAGAGGAGGGGGAAACAAATAATTACTTCAAAAAACGCGAACTTGGAACGCTTGTGAACGGATGATCAGAACTAAGAAACTTTTCACAAAATTATATAACATGCTAATAACTTTGGAATTCAATGATACTCAAAAATTTGCTTTTTCTCTTCAAAAACACGTTCGTGACGTGATAATTCAGAGAAAGAATTCATATTTGCAGTAATTTACATACAAGTCACTTTGTGTTATCACGCTTACTTTTCTTGTTCATGTAAATACATTCGACTTCCCCATCTTTTACGTTCACTTCTTTATTTTGCTCGCATCTTTACGATGCACCCGTTCACTACTTTACGACTGGGAAGAGTTTCTATTGGTTGCGCGACAACCACGTGACATGAGTAGCCAATCAGAGTGCTCCGTCTTTGTTCGTGAAGTAAGGAACGTTTTTAGTCCCGAGAATCGTAAGGTTGGGGAAGTCGAGTGTATTAAAAAAATTACATAAACATCGTAAAAACGGAAATTAAACCACTTATTTTGGGAAAAGTTACTGGAAAATTCTGTGAAAAGTTTCAACGAAAATTTCAACTCGGAAAAACCTTAAATTTTTTGGGGTTTCTTCGTGACTTGCGTAAATTTCGGAACTGTTTTGGGCCGTGTTCACCTCGCGAAACTGAGGCAAAAATTCGATGAGTTGTCTCAGAAACAACGGTTGCAGCAATCTGTGCACGATTTAACGATCATCGAAAATTATAAATAATGATAAACCAACTTTACACTCGAACCTCGAAACGGTGGACCTCGAAATATCGCAACAACTTTTGCGAATGAGTACCACGTGACCCGGTGAATTGAAGAGTCGGTCGTTTTAGCGAGGTTCGAGTGTATAACTATCTGGGAAACCGTAGCTCATGGCGCTACAACGCACGAAAATTTTCATTATTAGATTTGTAGAATTTTACATTCATTAAAGAAAATTTAAAAAATTTTTTGCATGTTGATTAGTTGCGTCGTTTTTGAGAGATGGTTTCCTATCAATTGTACTCTTGCAATCCATAAAATTCGCGTTTAACTACGTTTTTCAACAAAATATCACACTTGACTGACGTGGTACAATTTTTTTTCACACTAGTTGAAGAATATACTGCAGTTTCTATCGCGATTCACTCACCTGAGTCCAATCTCGGCAATCGCGAGAAATATCCCATACAACATAACTTGTGGGCCGAAGCATTTGATTAAAACTCGGAGCAAACTTGGCTTTATTTTAGCTCTGTCTGCGCCTTTTTTTCGGATACGTTTTCTGTTCACGCGTTCTTCCTCTTCGTCCCATAATTTTGTGATTTTTTCCCCTAGTTTGCTGCTCGTGTGCTCTTTAAGCGGTTCGTAAAGGTCGCTCTGTTCGAGGTCCCTCTGGTAACCGAGCCAAAAGGTTTTTAGGACCCATCTTCAGAAACAAAAAAAGTTTTTTCTACTTTTATTGTAATATACTTCATGAGTTTCAAGTTTCACTTTCAAATTGAGTGCAAAGAGCGATTTATTTTCAATGAAATTGAAGGTTTTAGTTCATTAAAAAAAATAATTTTAATGTATGATATAGATAACGTATTATGTATACTTTACAGAGGTGTGTGCAGTAAAAATTTTCTGGAAGGGTTTTTTGAAAAATCTATATTTCCTTCGGAATTTTGTGATTTTAAATTTTTGACAATCAGCTTATGATATCAAGATTTTTCGAATTCCAGAATTTAAAAATTGCACAATTCTTGAGTCGATAATCAAAAAATTTTATATTTGTATTTAATATAATAACGGAATTCGATTTTTGTAATTTTTAAGTGACAGGTTAAAATTTTTTTTTCATGATAATTTTTGTACTTTTCATATTCCTTCAGTATTAAAACAATTCGATAAGTTTTCTGATATTATGGATTTATGAAAAGCTTTCTGAATTTCTAGGCTCGAGGAATTTAAGTTCCAAAATTTTTATATTTTTATAAATGAAATAGGAAATTATAAATACACAGAGTATAAGTATTACACAGAGTTTCAGTATTTACGTATTATATATTATTTATATAATTTTTTCATAGATTTCTGGTTTTCCATACATCACTTGATGGATTTCTAGAATTCGATGCAATATTATTCAGATTTATAACGATTTTTCTGCAAATAGTATATTTTACACAGATTTTCAGTGCTTTTTTCATATTTTCTTATTATTCATAGAATTCAAATAATTATTTGGTATTTTTGCGGTTTTTTACATGTGTATATATATATATATATATAAATATATGTTCTAGGATTTTAAGTTTGATAAATCATTAATAAAATTTCTTAGAGAATTTTTAAGTATTAAAGGATCTATAAATTTTTTTGAATATTTTACAGTAATATAAAACTTTGAAAGAATTTTTAAGTATTTTTTGTGGATTGCTACACTAATTTCTAAATTTCGATTCTCCAAAATACAAATTTTGATCAATTTTTATTTACATACTCGATTTTTGAGATGTTTTTTAGCATTATTGTGGAATTAATTTTTTTTTAATTAATCATTAGGTTGAAGCTATTTAAAATTTTGTATCTTCTACGTTGTTCTAGTTGAACGTTAATAATTATAATTTTGTTTAAAAAAAAATTTTCTCAAGCGATGATCAATTTTATTTTCGAATTAGTGAAATTAAGAATCCCAAATTTCATTCAACTTTTAGAACTTTGAGAATAATTTATGTTCTCTCGATCTCAGTAAGTACATTTTTTATAACTTTCACTTACCTAATTATTAACATATTAACAATCGTTATTTTCCAAAAGTTCATGTTTTATCATGGATTATCATTTCTTTATATTATTTTCATGAGAAAAATTAAATTATTTTTTTCGCATTTCAAAGCCTCAAAACTACAATATAATATACTTTACTACAATATACAAAACAATTATCTGAGTGTATAAATATTACGTGCTATATATATTTTATAGTGAAATGCAAACCTAACCTTACAAAATTTTAAAAATTTTTTGTTCCGAACTTTATATGTTAGCGATTTCATATAAATGATTAAAATAAAATTAAAATATTAAAATGTCATTACTGAAGAAATGTAATGTGAAAGATTTCAAAATTTTTCATTAAAACCTCCTTTTACCAAAAATAAGTAGGGGAAAGTGGGGAATTGTGGGCCATGGGGAATCGTGAGCCACTGCTATGTATCGTTCGTATGTCAAGTTGTATGGTGCGACACAAATGTTAAAGTCTTCTTTTATTACAAGCATATTTTTACGTTAGTAGTTAACCGATGTATACGTCCCTAGCGTGCTGTGCAATACTAACCTCAAAAAAATTTCTTT
>JAPYZL010010379.1:0-15454 GCA_030522825.1 Platygaster orseoliae | reverse complement strand
CCATTATTCCTCCTATTCATTTCTCAAAGTATAATCAAGTTAATTACTCCATCGATCAAATCTAAGGACTGCAGTCTAGCTTAATATGTATCCTTATTGTTATATCCTTATTATTATAGAAAACAAGGTCGAAAGCTTGTATAAAATAAAGAAAGAATTAAACAGAAGCATTCAACACTAATTTATTCATTATGGCTCCGAAGATCGAGAGGGATTATCATTAGTATTAATTATTACGGAGCGAAAAATTGATCTTCAATAAAAAGAAAAAAGAAACATATTAATAAGTTATTAATTTTGCGAAACTTCTAGCGTTTGAAAAATATTCTAAATGTGGCGAAATTTCTGAATTTTAGTAATCATTAAAGAATATGAATGATATTAATAAGAATGAGTAAATTTTTATTATATTGAAATTCTTGCAATCTTTGAAATATTCAAATGTCTGACTTTTCAAACTCCCCTTATCAATCACATTTTTGCAATTTTGAAAAATGCTTGAATATTTGAATTTTACAAAATTTAGTAAATTTTTAGAGTGCCAGTCTTCTTGGAAATTTCAAAACTGTAATATAATTCACAGGGTTCCTAGAGTCGGAAAAATCTGTGAAATTATATTGGAATAACAAAATTTACTAAAATGTTCTTAACAATGTAAATTTCCAAATCACTAAGTTCCACAAAACATGAGAATTTACAAAATTTATACATTTTGACAAATTCACAATTTTTCTATATTTTTCCTCTTTTGTAATATTTGTAGATTCATATGGAAGACTCGAAAATGATTCATTTATAATTCTCGAATTCACTGAATTTGCATTTTTTCTTCGGAGGAGATAATGGGTGTGTGTGAGAGGGGGGGGGGGTGGAGGGGCGGCAATTTTTGAAACTGCCTATGGGGCCAAATTTATGAATCCAGTCCTGGTCCTAGGCTGGCAAAATACCTCTGAGAGGCACACAATGTACTATTTTTTACATAAAAACTAGCGATAATACGAAAACTCTTTATTAGGTAATCGATGTATAGTTTTTGATTCCCGATATTTCCGTGTTTTTGAAAATATGTTTTTCGAAAGAAAATGTTTTGTCCCCACTCTTTCGACTCGGAAAACACTTCTATCGTTTCAAGCGCTCGCCCGCGGTTCTTACATCAGCGTCGTCAATTATTAACTCATGCAAATAAATGCAAAAATATTACAATAATGTAAAAATAATATCAAAATAGTATATTCCTTAACTAGTGTGGAAAAGTTTTTTCTAACGAATCTGACGGTTCCAACGCGAGCTGAAGGCGAGTTTTGTAATCAGATGAGTTAGAAAAAACTTTCCACACTAGTTGAGGACGATATTTTATTCAACAACGTGAAGAAATGCAAGTTTTATGATATAAAAGCGTGGGAGAAACGAGCCATTACTTCACGGCGTTGAATAAAGTAATATATCGCATGTGTTATAAAAATTTAATTTGGATTACTTTGGATTACCCCGCCTATTCAAGTTCTACACGGAAATAAACGGTTTGATGACAACAACCATTGATTTAGTAAAATATGGACCGACCAAAGTTTTGGGCACTGCAACCAAAGCTTCTGTTTTAGTACCTAATGCTCACTTTTCATGACTGATCCATAAGTTGCAATAACCAACAATTTGGTTATCATACCTAAAGTTTTGGTCGTATTACCCAAAACTTTGGTGGGCTCATATTTTTCTAAATCAATGGTTGCTTTAACCAAAAATTCATCTCCGTGTAAGAGTGCTAATATACATACTGACACGGATTTAAAAAACAAGTGATACACATTACTCAATAATTATTATATATACATTTTTCAATATCTTTTACATAGTTTGGTTACAGAGAGGCCCCAAATGACTAAATACATTATTTTCTCCTTTATTTTTTAACGGAGAATAGGTATAAAAAAAACTCGGATCTATGTTCGTCAACATTCGTCGCGTAGACGAACGTAAATAGCGAGTCAAGAAGGATTTTATCAGAAAGTCGCAGGTTTTCGTTACCGTGGTATTTCATATTGAAAGCTTTGTAAAAAACTGCAAACTATAAAAACGTCTATATTTTGACGAACCGTAGCTTATTCAAGCGATCCAATTAGATCGCTGTAACAGTGACTAAATGCCTAATGATGCTTAATCAGTTAATCACTATTTTATGTAAATAAGGAATGAAACATTGGCACAATTTTTTTACGCCACCTTGGACCGTAACCGTGCACTAACAACTTGTGTTACCGCGGTCAATAATGCATTATTCCTTATTTATAAAAATAAAAACGTAATTAGACATCTAATCACTTAAATAAGTTATGGCCCGTCAAGATATAAACGTTTTTATAGTTTGCACTTTTTTGCAAATCTTACATTATAGAAAACCATGGTAATGAAAACTAGCGATTTTTTGTTATACAGTCGTCGGACTAAAAACCATAAATTCTTCAGGAAAGTCTAAGACGATTTTCCCTTTGCCATTTTTCAAAATGCTCCAAATTAAAAAAGATATTCGAGTTTGAAATTTAACTAATAAACGCGCTTTTATACGAGAATTGGAAATTTACCGAAATTTTCTGACTTGAAAAGTCCTTTGCCACTTTTCACAAAACTCAAAATCAAAAAAGATATTACGGTTAGAATTTAACGAAATTGATTGGTTGAAACTTTCAACTTGAGTATCTTTTTGATTTTGAGTTTTGTAAAAAAGTGAAAAGGACTTTTCGACTCAGAACAATATGCATAAAACTTCAGTAAATTTTGGTCCGTGGTTTTTATCCCCACTTTTCGTCAGAGCACGTTTGTTAGTTAAATTTCAAACTCGAATATCTTTTTTGGTTTTGAGTTTTATGAAAAATGGCAAAAAGAAAATTATCTTAGACTTTCATAAGGAATTAATGGTATTTGAGTGATCCGCCGACTTTGGGACACCCTGTATATTTATATAAAATTACAGATTTTTCTATGATAATTGTATAGTAGAATTGGAAACTAATCATTAATCACATTAGTAATAAATTCATTAATTGTTTAGTCGTTTCAAAAATTTCACTAATTGAAAGGTAAACTTAGTAATCACTAATTCATGTAGTAGAATTCGACTATGTCTTTAGCTAACTTGTGGAATTCCACTAATTCTATGGTGAATCACTCACCTACTAATTGAATTAGTAAAAATTTTATTATATCAAAGTGAGAGAGTGGGAACCATTTAAACTTTTGTATAATCATTTTGCATTTAAGGTAAATATCTTTAAGCGCCACGCGCGGTGCGTAGAACTAGCTATTTGAAGGGCGCATCAATTGAATGAAGTGAATACCCAGGTGCAAAGCCCACGTAGCATGCGACACAGATGCTAGGTGGATGCCATGATTATGTCGCTTCCACCTAGAATCCCAGGTAGCGCGCGAGCTTATAAAAAGTGTAAAACGATCAAAAGAACAATGTACTATTTTCATCAAGTTCAATGTCGGAGTAAGTTTAACTGTGAGAATAAAATTGTCAGGCATGAGGAAACAATATTATAAGAAAAAAGATTCTTAACAAATATCAAGACTTAGAATAATAGTATATTTCTTCTCTAGTGTGGAAAAGTTTTTTTTTAACGAATCAGATGAGTTAAAAAAATTGTTCCACGCTAGTCAAGGCCTATATTTTATTCAACAATGGGTGGAAATGCCAGTTTTGCATCTCTCGAGCGTGTGGAAAAGTGGTCTTTTCCGCACGGCGTTGAATAAAAAATTATTCATCATATTTTAGAACACTTTGTAAAACCTAGCTGAAACGAGAAGTTTTTTTTTTCTCGTAACATCTTTACTTATTCTATAGAGGAAAATCAATATCATCGCAAACACGATTTCATTTCCTGCAACATAAGTAACTGGTATACATTTTGTATTTAAAATGAAATAAAAATAAGAAAATAAACAAAACAAAATACAATTAGTGAGTTTCTTTCCCTGTAAAAATTTCGGTGCGTGTAAATCAATTAGCGTAAAGTCGCTCAAAGATTGAGTCGAAAATAGCTATTCATGCAACGGCGATTTACAAAAGATTCACAACTTTCACAATTTGTTCAAGCGCACTTAAATCAGATACTTAATATGTGCGTTAGATTTATGCCTAATCATATGAATTTAATTTAAAAAAAGAATTTTTTATATGAAGTCATTTTGTTCATAAAAATACTTCATTTAGTTAAAATTTTCTTTTTCATCACTCTAACCTCAAACCAGACATTTGGACGTGACTTTGAGGCTATTGTGATGAAAAATATTGTTCGCAATCGTGAGCTATCGTCAATTTTGGCTAAGCCTATTTTGACCCTCGCCTTCGGCTCGGGCAAAAACGTACGGCTTAGCCAAAATTGACTCTAGCTCCCGATTACGAAAATGTTCATAGTATATTTAGTTTCTGAAAAAATACGTGACAAACAATTTGAATTTATGGACAAGTGATTTTTTTGAATTTCTCTTTGTTTAGGTATCGAATAAATAAGAATCACGTATTACTTTATTTTTGACAGTATTACTTCCGCAATAATGCATTAATAAAGCTGAGTTTTGAGATTTCTTTTATAGTACTAGTACAGTTATAGCGTTATAATCGTGCCATTTCACGGTATAAAAACGCTATTATCGTACTTGTACTGCAAAATATCGTACATAACTCGGATGTAAAATCATTTTCCCACTCGTGTAATTATGGTCATCGGCTTCACCTCGGAGCACAACCCTCACACTCGCGAAAAATGATTTTATCATCCTAGTAATGTAATATACTATTATCGTCCTAGTAATGTAATATACTATTAGCTGCTTATAAATTTAAAACTAATAGTAAGTATAATAGTTATTTTCGGGCTTGTGAGCAACAAGTTAATTTTGGCGAAGCCGATCCGTAAAATCGTATGAGCCTTAATCGACGATTACTCACAGCTGCGATTTTTGATCACAGAATCAAAAATCACAATTTTAGAGCCTCAAAGATGAAATAGTATATTTCTTCACTAGTGTGGAAAAATATAGTCCTCAACTTGGGCAAAAGAACATTTTTAACGAATGCTAAATTCATATGTATATTCGCCAAAAATGCTAAATTTTCACTCGTTGAGAAATATACTATTTCAACGAATCTAAGTATTGTAATCAGATGAGTAAAAAAATTGTTTCACACTAGTCAAGGATTTATTCAGTAATGTGTGGAAATGCCAGTTTTTCATCGCCCGAGTGTGTGGAAAAGTGGCATTTTCCACACGGCGTTGAATAAAACTCTCTATTGTGCGCTTTCGGCCTTCGTGGATGACTGAGAGAGCCAGCGTTCATAACATTAGATCTTTGTTCCTTTTCTAGCGCTCAACGAAACATAAGTCTGTCCTTGTCACGGATTGCCTAGTTTATGAACGCTAAAGAGAGCAAGGGAAAAGCCGGCGCGCGCAATGTTTTCTCTGCATGGATCGACACACGTCCCGTCCGAGCCACTGCCAGCGGCAAACTAAATGGCTGCCTCCAACTACCTCTAGTGCCTCTTCGTTGGAAAGTTTCCAATGCAACGCAAACGGACTTGGGCTTGTAGTTCAGCTACATTCCAAACGATGGCTGACGCTCACGAAGCCAGTTTTTGTTGCCAAAACTACGTTTTTTCAACTTCAAATCTAATCTTTCGAAAGCTCGAAAAATGTGTTGCTTTAATTTGATTACATCCTACCAACTGTAATAATCATCTTTCGTTAATATGTCTGAGAGCTTATTAATTTGTCGCTTCAACGTAAAATTTTTGGTGCGTTTTTAACAATTTCTGAAATGGGATACTTCGATCAATGAAAATTTTTTTGTCTTTCTTATAAAAGATTTTTGGCTATTTTAGTTACTTATACAGTTAGGAAAGGCAAAAATACTTTAGCATAATTAAAATTTTCCCCTCTACCTATTTCAAAATTTCTTTTGTATAAACAAGGTGTACCAAAAATAAATCTAATATTCCTTTTTGAATTGTAAGTTGAAAATTCCTTTGCCACTTTTTACAAAACTCGAAATAAAAGTTTTTCAAGTTTGAAATTTAAACAATACGCTTTTTCGACAAGTAGGAATAAAAAACACGAACCAAACTCTAACCAAATTTTCTTCATATTTTTCTGAGTCGATAAGTCCTTTGCCACTTTTCAAAAATCTCATGACGAAAAAAGATATTCTAGTTTGAAATCTGAGAAATTCGATTAGTTGAAACTTTTAACTCGAATATCTTTTTCGATTTTGAGTTTTGCGAAAAATGGCAAAGAACTTTTCGACTTGGAATTTAAAAAGGAATATTAAATTTTTTTTTGGTACACCCTGTATTTCAGATGTAAAAATTCGAAGACTACGTGAAATATCCTCAAAAATCTTGAGGTCATAAATTATTTTATATAGAACAATTGAAAAATCTTTTTTATTCAGCACGTATTTCTCGTATCATTGAAAATTGATGTTATTAACATAATCATTTGAAAAAAGAGAATTTACAATTTCATAATTTCGACCTATTAATTGTTTCAAAAATACTTAAACTCTCAAAGATCTAAATTGTGAATAGCACTGGAATATTTTAATTGTCTGATGATCACATTGAATGTAAGTCTTTTCAGAAATTCTCGTAACTTTTTGAGCAGATTTGAAGGTTTTTCTAAAGTTGCTAAAGTTGCAAATTTTCCATTTTTCTACAGTTTAAAATTATACGTCATGAACTTGGAAAATTTCAAAATGAACTGACTTTCAATACAAAAACTTGTAAAAATTCTCCATTTACATGCACAATTTGTTTAAAAAGCATCTACTAAAAAAACAACAACGTAAGTCAAGGTAAGTAATGAAAAACAATTTCGAATGTCCAAAAGTCGAATACTTTTATTACTTACATTTTTATGAAACGCTCAGTTGAACAATTTCATGAATAATGAATAAAGTAATAACGAACACTCAGTGCGAAATACACTTGAAAAATTGACGCATCCTGTAAAAGCTTTATAGAACTGAAAACAGATAATTAGCATTGCTTTTTACTTCAAGTAAACTTTTGTCGGAACTGCTACAATTAAATATTCAAGAACGTTGACTATATCATCTAAAACTGTAAAAACTAAGTCAATCAAATCGTAACGTCAATTACTTCCATCAACCTGTCCCACAAACTGAATAAACCCACAGAGACGTAACATACAGTTTCTGTATATTTCTACTTCACGCGTTGCATGAAAATTCATGATCGTCCCTTTTAAAACAACTTACCATTTCTTAATTTTCCCTTTAGTCAGAATATTACGCCGTTCGAATTTTGCGTTCTAGTTTACAAATGTGTTCTGACAACACTCTAATAATAAACCATTTTAAACCAAAAAAATTGCCAGCCAAGTACAATATTTTTTCTTTTTTCAAAAGTGCAAGCATTTACGAATAGACAAAAAAGAACAAAAAATCTGATAAGAACTGTTTTCCATTCATCAGTTTCCTCTTTCATGGAATTTAAAATAGTGAATTTTCAGGGCCTTGGTATTCGGATACTTGACTTTGCAGCGTGGGCACTCACGATTGTGCCTTAGGCCTGCGATTTCGTACGTCGTGAGGTCGGTTTCCATAAAAAAGTTGTCCTTGTTTCCGTTGGCCTGACTGACGGCCTTGTGCGTGTTCACCACGTGCTTCACGATGGTCGATTTGTTAAAATAATGGCGTTCGCACAGATTGCAACTGTACAGGACATTGGTGTGACTGTTTTCTTCATGAAGTTGCAAGGCATCATTAGAAGGAAAAGATTTTCCGCAAGTCGCAACTGGGCAGATAAATGCCGTATGCCCAAAGCCGCTTAAGTTAGGCATTTTCGGTTGCACGTTTTGTGGCGACAGTGTTGGCGGTCGACTGGGCGACGTAGACATTGACGAGGATGAAAGTTGAAGCATTGAACTTTGGTTCTGGAACAGCGATACAATTTTAATCACTATGTGACTGGACAGACTTCGTTACAAACATACACGGTGATATTTGAACTTGACATTGATAAAGAGCACAGTTTATAAACATCGACTTTCAGGGTAAATTATGGGAAATCCTAGAATTATTTAAAAAAAAAAACTGTTTTTTTTTTGTTTTTATTTGTTTTGTTCGTTACTATTGCATAAAAATATTTTAAAAATTTCAAAACAGCAGTTTATGGATAAACACTTTTATATTCAATGTTTTTGTAGCACATTCGCATGTCTGCTTTATACAGAATGAGAGTGTACCAAAATTCTTGTGCCAAAAAGAAATTCAATATCCTTTTTGAATTCCGAGTGGAAAAATCTTTTGCCACTCTTTACAAAACTCAAAATCAAAAAATTTATTCAAATTTGAAATTTTAACAATAAATGCGCTTTTTCGACAAGTAAGGATAAAAACCACGTACCAAACTTTACCCAAAATTTTTTTGATATTTTTCTGATTCGAAAAGTTCTTTGCTACTTTTCTCAAAACTCAAAATGAAAAAATATATTCGAATTTGAAATCTGAGGAATCTGATTGGTTGAAACTTTTAACTCGAATATCTTTTTTAATTTTGAATTTAGTGAAAAGTGGCAATGAACTTTTTGACACAGAAAAATATAAAAATTTTGGGTAGAGTCTGTTCATGTATTTCGTGTTCATGAAAAAAATTTGTTGGTATTTTATAAAATTGATGAATATTTCGAAAGTATTTCTCATTTTTCAGAGATTCACTGAAGTATTTGTGTTATTAATATATTCAAATTAATGTTAATAATTATTTTTCAATTATTTAAAATTTATTCATTTTCCTTGTTTTGTTTTTTAAATTCAAATTTGTTTGCCAGAATGCAATGTTTTCCAATTTTCATGTATTTTGGAAAATGTGTTTATTTTCAATAAATATTTGCATTTATTTTCAAGGATCCAAGAAAATATGGAATGATTTTTTTATTATTCTTCATTTCTGATACATCATTTATGATAATTCAAACTTTAAGTATATTTATATTATACTATCTATTATTGTATTAAAATTTATCATCCAAAACGTAACTGTCTTACATTTTTGAAAATGTATGTATTTCAAAATAAAATTCACATTTATTTAGGAGTATTCCCAAGTTTATTAAGTATGTAACTTCAATTTTTGTAAATCATTATTTGACACAAGTCATTTTCAAGATTTTATATAATTTTCAAAAAAGTTT
Organism: Platygaster orseoliae; assembly: GCA_030522825.1. Classification (NCBI taxonomy): domain Eukaryota; kingdom Metazoa; phylum Arthropoda; class Insecta; order Hymenoptera; family Platygastridae; genus Platygaster; species Platygaster orseoliae. Next base: position 6,242 of record JAPYZL010010379.1, on the reverse strand, counting down.
CATAAAAGTTTGAAATGCTAAAAAACCGTTTTAAACCCAGAATTTTACTTTCTTGACAGCAGTTGGGAAAAATATCTGTATATTGATATATTTATAATTAAAAATTTATTGTATAAAGTTATTCATATACGACGTAAATCTATTATTCTATATTATTTATTATGTATAATTGATTTTTTCATTATAGAAACTTATTTGTTCAAAATGTTAGTGTTTTTGAATTTTCATGCACTTTGAAAATTGCGTTTATTTTTAATTAACATTTTCAATTATTTTAAAGCATCCAAATATATTACGAAATGAACATTTAGCGTGAAATAAGTATTATATTTAAATATAAATGTATGAAAGGACGAATATAAATTCATGTATTTCATTTTTTATTAAAAAACTGATCTGAGTGAAATCATGCAATTTAATGTAATTTTACCCTGTGACAAAAGTTCTGAAGTGTGCAAACGATTTTTTTTTTGGTTACAAACATGATATAAAAAATACAAATTGCACATTTTTACCCAAGTTATTGTTTAGAACATTATTTCTTCTGATCTATGCAGTGAAAGTTTTTATGTTTTTTTTTTTTCATGAAAGATATTGATATAGAAATGAACATTCAACCAAAAAAAAATATCAAAAAACGATCAAGAACATGAAGGTACATCAATTTGTTTATATTTTTAATATTTCACGACATTCGAACAAAAAATTAGCCGATTTCACTGCATAGATCAGAAGAATAAAAATAAAGTCAAAATTACCGTTACAAACAATAACTTTAACAATGTTGTGCAACTTGTATTTTTATATTTTATGTCTGCAACCAAAGAAATTCATTTTCATGAAAAAAGCTGCTCGATCATAAAATCGTTTCCACATTTCAAAAATGTTGTCACCAGAGCGACCGAAAATATGGCATATGCTCAAAAAACAAGAAGAATCTGCAAAATATGCAATAATAAATGTACAAAATACTAAAGAGTATCTTCATCTTTATTCCTATTGCAACTGATAATGACGCGCTTCTAAAATTAGATGCTCTCATATTGGAAATTTCAACGATTTTGATAACTTTACATGATTTTTTAGGAACTAATATCTATTTTAAAATTTGTAGCATTTTTTAAGTGTTCATGCAATACATTTTCTGGAATTCGCACAGCATTCTAAAAAGATTTTTAGAATTTGATTCTGTGATAACAAAATTCCAGCAATTTTGACAGTTTTAAACAATTTTTTGAAAAACTGTAACTTTTACATAGATTTTCGGTCTTTATGTTTTTAGTTTTAAAAAAATGTTAAGAATTTTCCTGTGTATTTATGGTATTGTATATGAATTCACAGAATTATATATTCTAGGATTCAAAGCGTAATGAATTTTTGAGAATATTATCTCCATGTACTTCTTGATTATTAAAAGATATTCAGTATTTCTCGCCTTTTTTTACCACTTCTGAAACTTCCAACGAATATTTAGTATTTTCGTAAATTGCTGTAAGGACTTATCGAATATGCTGGAGGGTTTGAAGTTATTGGCATCTTCAGCATTTTCGTACATTTATAATTGAAATCAAAAAAGAATTCTTCTAGAACTAGTATTATTGTTATTTTTGAGCTAGTAAAATTAAGTATTTTAAATGTCGTTACTAAAAAATATGCAGAATATGAATTATAAGCTAAAACTGCATATATATGTAGAATAAAAATGCAATTTATTGATCCATATTTTCAGTCACTCTATACATAAAAAATCATTCTTAAATAATTCCATCGGAATAATCAAAACTTGCGTTGTTTTCGAAAATCTCGTTAAAGGCAACAAAAATTTATCAATTATGTTAAACGTAAAACAATTGGTGAATAGTACATTATGAAAATATACTGTTTATCTTTGTTTTTTTAATGGCATGATATGCTCAAAAATTATGAAAAATCTGCAAAATCTGCAATGAAGAATGCACAAAATACTAAAGAATATCTTCATCTTCATTCCTGGAATTTATGAATAATCTTTATTTCTTCTTCTTTATTTATCTTATCTATTATATTTATATGAGCGGTTGAGCGCGAAAGACAAACTAGCAAGAGACAGATAGAGTGGCAACTCCATCTTTTCTGTCTTTTACTAGTTTGTCTCTTGCTCTCAACCGCTCATATATCTATTATATTTATCTATCTTCTTTATTTATCTTATCTTTATTTATTTGAATATCTTTTTTTCCTAGAATTTTGTTCCTTTATTTAGGAATCTTAATTCCTTTATTGCAACTGCCATTGACGCACTTTTCAATGAAAATACTAATTGTAAGTCGTTACTAAACAATATGCAGAATATATGCATAATAAGCTGAAACTAAGTAAATGTGTAAAATAAGCATGCAATATGCAAATGCATATTTTTGATCACTCTGGTTGTCACTTCTATCAATTATACAAAAACCAACTATCCATAATTATTACCTGACCCACAGCCTGTTGATGCGTTTTGATATGCTTGATGGTGAAATGCTGTCTCAAAGGTGCCAAAGATGGAAAAGACTTTTCGCAAAGATTGCATTTGAAAAATCCGTTAGCAGCATTCTGAGGAATCAGGACAGGGACGTCCTGAGCCTTGCCCCCCTTCTTCAGTGAATTCTGACTGCCGTGCACTATCTGTCTGTGGTGATACAGAACTCGCATATTCATAAACGTCTTGTAGCAAGTGTGGCACTTTACGAACTTCTTTTTGACCGTAGTATTCGTATCCACGACCTCCTTCTTAGTCTTCGCAAAGTCCTCGCGGTGCACGACGTTGTGCTTCTTCAAGTTTGTGGCACTGGCGAATCCCTTGCTGCAGATCTTGCACATGAACATGCCTTTGATTTGCAATGGCTCTTCGATTGCCATCAGTGCCTGTGTTTTACCGCATTCGAATTTTTTGTGCTGGTGCAAGGATTTGCGGTCGCTCAGTGTTCGACCGCAAGGTTCGCAACGCACGCTTTTGCTCTGCGAACCGGCAAGAATGGGATTGTGATTGTGCCACGTCATATGTTCCTCGAGGCTGCGTTCGTCCATAAACACGTTCGTGCAAAGATCGCACTGCAATTCGTTTTCCAAAAATGGCTTCTCCTGCTTGGCGGTCTGTGAGCAGTGCACGTTCCAGACATGTTTCCTGAGCTCTGCGACGTCCGCAAAACTGTCGTCGCAAACCTGGCACTGGATCTCTTTTTCCAGGCTTAACGATGGCTTCGGGAATGATTTCCTAGCCGTGGCAGGTTTCGACGGGCTGTTAGGCTGAGGCGAAGTGTCCAAACCGACTCGAGTGTTGCCAAACCGCACGTGCCAGCCCTTGTGCACGTTCAGGGAGCTCTCCTCTTTGAATTTCCTTTCACAAATATTACACTCGAAAGTGCCTCCTTCGTTGTAGTTCACGCCATGGACAGAAATGCAGTGCTGGTTCATATAGGCAGGATAAGTGAAAGTTTTAGGGCACTTAGGGCACTGTAGCAGAGGCTTTTTGGCAAATCTTTTTGGCGTCAATGATTCCGTATAAGAGGTGACGGAAGTTTCTTCTACAAAGGTTTGCTCATGGTGGGTCCTGTACAAATAAAACATGCAAGTATAGCTGTAGGAAGAAAAAAAGGGAAGCTGGGTGACCAACCAAGCTTTTTAAGAAGATGAATTTTTGAAAATTTATCAATTACAATTGTTCATCCTTACCTGTAATGCTCTTCCAGTTCCTCCCTTTTTTTGTAGTATAAACAGCAAGAGTTGCAGGTGTAATATTTTATATTGTGAGAGTCGCTCGCGTGACGTTTGACGTTGTTAATGTTGGCGAATGTCTTATCACAATCGGGGCACTTGGCTCGGAGTTTTAATAGGTCCGAATGGGATCGTTTCAGGACCCTAGGTGAGCCCATGTCATCGTCTGCGGGCTTTCGAACACCGTGTTCATTCATGTGAGCTTCCAAAGCAGCAGCGCTGCTGAACATGCAGCGGCATATGACGCAAGAGTAAATCTTAACCTGGATAAATAAAAATAACAAAATTCAGCGTCACATGCCCATTTTTATGCTTATGACTATGCGATAACAGGAATGTTTGATTTTTACATAACTTCATTAGACAGTCGATCTCAGAAAGTATCGGAAAAAAAAATATATATATCCTATCTTGCACACTTAATATACTATTTATTTTGATTTAAATAATTAAATTTGTAATTTAAATAATTAATTAAAAACTAATTGTTTCAAAAAATTCTATCATGAATTTTCAACGTCAATTTTTTTCATCGAACTTGCTCCAAAATCAGAGTTTGAAAAAAAGACCAGAAATAAAAAAATGTATGAATTGAAACAATATTGTTCTAATAAGAATTTTTGTGAAACGAGCCTGAATTTCAAGATGAAGAATTTGAGATGAATTCGAAAAATCAAAAAAAAATTGTGTGTGTAATTATACTACGCACCTTCAAGTGAAGGTTACGATGCTCGGCAAGATCGGTGTGATTCGTGAAGGATTCACTGCAGAGAGCGCAGGGGAAATTATGCTCATCTTTGAAAGTACTGCCGTTGACAACGGCGCCCCCGCCAGTGCCTTTATGGCAAACGTTATGTTCCAAGTATTCTTCGGGAGTATTGAAGATGTCACTGCACAAATGGCAAGTGATCTTGCGTTTCTTGTGTTCCGTTATGACGTGATTCGTGAATTTCTTGAAAACCAAGAATGACAGGCCGCAGTGTACACATCTGTACGATACACGTGCCTCTGGTTTCAAGGCCAGACAAACTTCGCGATGTCTCTCCAGGTTGGGCAAACGTTTGTATATCATGCCGCAAAGGTCACAGGGATGATTGTGTTTTGGATTGCCACCTTCGAAAGGCCAAGGTACATCCATAGTGGAAAATGCTGCTACATTTTTCACGAGAGTCGTGTTCACTGTAGCGCTTTTATCCACCGTTGCGGCTCTTGTTTGTCCGTATTGCTAACCATAAACATAAACAGTAAGAGTTAGAACAAACCGTGTTATATCAAAATGAACAAAAATTATGTTTTTTTATTATTTTTGAAATTCCAAGAGTCTTTCATTTTTTTTTTACTAAAATCATGATAACTTTACCGAGTGCTTCTGCAGATGATTTAAAAGTTCCTGCCGATTGGCCATTGGTCGCAGACACATGTTGCACGTGAAGTACTTCTCGACACCGAATTTAGGCACTACCAGGGCGATTTTTGTAGCGCATTCGAAAGACTCGTTACAGTGCTGTTTGTACATGGTACGGTCGCCAAATTCCATAAGGCAGGCAATGCAAGTATAAGGTCGCAAGTCTGGCATGTGCATCCTAATGTGGTTCAAAGTGCTGCGGCGATCCTCAAAGTACTGCTTACACGGGTAACAAGAATAGGTTTTCAGCTGACTTATGATATTTTGCTGCACTTGAGTCAGGGTTGCATCTTTTTCCATATTCATAAGCTCTTCCTCAACATCTTCAACTGCTTCCACATCATCTTCCATGTTCTCGTTCTGATAAAAAAAAATTACGGTATATGGTATATTCAAATACCTTAGTTGATATTTTAATCAAAAAGTCTTTTGCCACTTTACACAAAATTCAAAATGAAAAAAGATATTCGAGTTTGAAATCTGAGAGGTCGGATTGGTTAAAAATTCTAACTTGAATATCTTTTTTGATTTTGAGTGTTTTGAAAAGTGGCAGAGGAATTTTCGACTTACAAGGAACCATCATTTTCGGATGCACACTTAGGGCTTAGCCGTTTATGGCATTGTGTTGGGGACCCCTTAGATAGTAAAACTGCACATTTACTTTTTCCCCATTGCATAGAAAAATTTTTGGTAAATTGCAATATTCGGTTTTAGGGCCAAAAATCGCTTAAACCTCATATTGTCTCTATAAAAACTCAATTTTTTGATATTGTTTTGTTTTTAACATTATCCAATATTATCGTTAGAGGTCAATACCAGCCAGTTAGTTCATATTCCGAAATCAAAGCGTCGCAGAACAATAATAAAATGGATGAGAATAGCCAAAAATGAAGAAAAATTGCTAAAATTCTAGTTCTTTGGTTTTTTTTCTTCAAAGAAACCATATTATTGATCTTATACTCACATACTTATGTCTTTGTATACTCTATACGATCTTTTTTGATATCAAAAACAAAAATAGAAGCAGTAAAAAAGAGAAAAAGTCGAAAATATTAGTTGAACATCAGTTTAAAATCTATTTATTTATCGAATTTTCTAG
>JAPYZL010010361.1:0-13955 GCA_030522825.1 Platygaster orseoliae | reverse complement strand
ATTGGATTGATTCGATATAGTGTAGTGTGTGTGTAATCAATAAACGAGTCGTATATGTGAATTTTCGTACCGTTATTGCCTTCCCCTGAAAAAAAATATGCTCCTACAGAAATATATATAAATCATATTTCTAACATTTACTTAAATAAATTTCAAGTTTAGACTCATACATTTTCATTAACTGCAAAATATTTTTCGTTCGTACGAACAAAGTCAAGTTAACATAAACGTAAATTTTTTTTTACTAAAACAAAATTTGTTAGCGTCGTATAAAATTTGTTTTTCCGAACTACAAATTTATTTAAGGAAACCTCAAATAATGACCAAACTTCATAGCATTTTCTTAAAACGTGTACCTCTGTCAGTACTAATCATCAGCAAGTTCTTTTTCCGGATGTAATCGATGGTTTCACATTTTTTCACGAGCAGTTTGAGCACGTCAACAATCAACCACCCCCCCCCCCCAAAACTCTTAATATAAAAGTTACTGTAATATTTTTCAAATCAGCATGCGCTTGATTTTCTTTCGCATGAATTATTTTTAATCATAATTGCAGGTTTTGTTTATTGATTATCTACATTTTCAAAATCCTTTTGCCTGATTTATGAACTTAGAATGAAAGTACTGTAATAATTAAAAATTTTTGTAGAGGAGAAAGTAAAAAAGTATTTCACATTTTTATAGAAAAATTGTAAAGCGTAATTGGTCTGTCTAGGTTTGGGAAATGCGTCAAAAAAAGGCAAAAATATTGTTAATTATTGGTAAAAAAAATTCAAAAGTACTTTTTTCTAATTTTTGAAAATAAAGATGCTGTATTCTCACTCCGTGAGGAGCGTTTGTCTAGTGATAGAATGCAGGATAACTTTCTACTGTTTTATTAATTTTTTGTACATGTAGGTTAGATTTATTAGAATTCCATGAATGAGTATTTGAGTTTATTTCAATAAATACAGGTATTAAAAACAGATATTTTAATTAATTTCAGAATTTCACTGATGAACCATTGAATTGTCGAAAGTGTTAGATAATGATCTGAAGTTTTTCAGACATTTGAGTTTTTTGGAAAATTTGGAGTATTTTTAGTGGCGGTACTTAAGAGGATTTCTAAATATCTCAGTTAATGTAAAGAATTGAATGAAGCCGAGGACTGTTATCGTTTCGTCAAAATAGGCAATTTTCAAAACTCGCAGTATGATATTTTATTCACAGTTCGCTATAGTAATTCACGTCCAAATATCCGATTACTAGCAAATTGTGAATAAAGTTGTAAATAACAACAATCAGGTATTTCGCATAACTATACAGAAAACATACATTTTAAGCTTTGAAACTTAGCTGAACTGGTTTGCAAAGCCGTCGGTTTTTGGAACGTTGATACCCGAGCGGGGTCCAAATGACCTCAAATCAGTTTTCAGCGCTGACTGTGAGGACACACTGAGGCGAATGCAGCCTCCAGGCGTATTTATAACATGATTAGAGTTCCTACTTTTTTCCCGCCCACCTCCCGGGATTGACACTAACAACGCTTAGAAATTATTAGAGATTTAAAGTCGTCTGGGGTCACTTAGACCCCTCTCAATGCGGCATAAAACTAAGATGGCGGCGGCTGGCCCACATGCGCAAACTGAACGAAAACGCGTCCGCCTACTGAACATACCTTGTTCTTTATACCATGGAATTTCTGATATCACACGTAGCAGCTATTTGCTTCATCACGATGACTTTCAAAATCTCGAAAATGACATGCCATTTGAGAAATGATCATGAATTTCCCCAATTCAACTGTGACTATTGTTTTCTACGAAAATATCAAACATTATCGCTTTTGAAGAGATTGTATATTGTAAGTATATTGTTTTTAAGTTATGTAATTAATATAACGATTTCACAAGAGCGTTACTCAGCGTGACTGGAAAAAATAGACAATAAGTGATACAAAATTATGATTTTTCTAGACATTGCTTCAATCATGACAAAACAAAAATTTATCATCAAAGTTTTTTGTAATAAAGGCTATAAATAGCTAGAAGCACAATTTTCAAGTACATATATCTAAGAGTACAATGAGATTTGAAATGACTAACGGAAGAATGAAATTTCGAAACTATCTTTCAAGCATTTGGCAATGATTTTTCGAACAAATAAAAAACTATAAATGCCGAACATTTGTGACATTTTGTTCTTAAACTATGTAATAATTATAAGGATTTCCCAAGAGCATTACTCAGCACGAATGAAAAAAAACCCAAAGCGATAAGAAATTTATGATTTTGCTAGAAATTGCTTCAATCATGACAAAACAAAAATGACAGAAATTGGTGACGTAGCAAAAAAAAGAATATACATATATTGTGAGCTGAAACAAATCCTTCCACATTTCAATAATAAATTTGTAATTTTTTATTATATAATTTATTTATTTGAAATACATTAGTAAACACAGTAGACAAAATCAATGAACATTTTTTTTAACTTTTGAAATATATTTAATTCTTTAAAATCATATCATTAAAAAACTTTTCCATTTACAATGTTCCGAAAATATAAGATTTTCAAAAACTTTGAAAACAAAACAAACGCTTAAAAACTTTTTACGGTTCTTAAAAATTTGTGTATCTTGTCGAGATAATTTGTGTTTTTTTAATCATTCTTAGGTTTTTTTCAAATTTAATTTATGAATGCAACACACGTTATAATCCAAACTTCGATGTGTTATGGATAAAACAAAAACTTCCTTTCCCCATTCCTTAAATTTTAATTACTACCAACCTAAAAAAAATTACGGTTCGCCGCCACTGATTAAGAAGCCAAAAATCGTGAAAATTCGTCAAAAAAGCGGAATATAAAAAGAAATTTTTTAATATGATTATTCATCCGGACATTATATAAAAAAAGACATCAATTTCAGAACGGAATATATTGTTGAAAAAAAAAAGTTTAACATTATTTAGCAAGTTAGTGATTCGGGTACAATAATGGAATTGATAGTATATATAACGTTTTACATTACATTATTAGTAAATAATGACTGAATCTTTGGAGCACTTAATTTTTTCAAAAGTCTATTATATCATTTGAAATCTGTGCAAATGATAACATTTCTATATTGTCTTTTTAACTTGAACCAATGTATTGTTGGTATGCCTTCCTTTTTAACACTGAAAATCAAAAAATTTTGCCTTTCATTCTTATTACATATCATACAAACGAACATTTCTTCATGATCCCACTGAAAGAGCAATTTGATTAGCTCAAACAAACGTTTGGTTATAATTTGACTAACCAAACATTGGATTTTCTAAAATAAATTTCTAGTTCAGACGAACACATTTTTTTTTATTGAGAAATATTTTTCGTTCGGACAAACAAATTCAAGTTGGCAGAAACGTAAATTTTTTTTAACTTTAACAAAATTTGTAAGCGTTTTATGAAATTTGTTTGTCTGATCTTAAAATTTATTTAAGAGAACTAAATATCTGGTGACTCAAATAACGAACAAACTTCAGTGCAATTTCTTAAAACGTGTACCCTTGCCAGTACTAGTCATCATCAAGTTCTTTTTTCGGATGTAATCGATTGTTACGCAAATTTTCACGAGCACTTTAAGCTCATCAACAATCAAAACATCGCCCTCTCCTTCAACCCTTGTTATAAAAGTCGCTATAATATTTTGCAGATCGGCACGCGCTCGATTTCCTTATGCCTGAGTTCTTCTCGATAATTCTTAAAGTATGATTCGTTGAAGTGTCAGCAGGAAAATCTAAATTCAAATTTTTCTAAATTTCGAAATCCAAACTATAACAGATAATCTTAAGACTAAAAACTTTGAAAACCAAATTTTTTTATTTAAAAGCTTATGGGAATCGTAAATGAAGTTATGAATAGTTTTCGAAATTCGATACTCAAAATCAAATATGTACATACAACAGTTGATTTTGTTTGAAAAAATGCACTATTTTAATTAATTATGTAAAATTCTCATGTTTATCAAATTATCGTAAATAATTATTGAAGCAAATAATTTAATGTAATTTAATGGAATAAAATTTCAAGATTGTAAATTTTTTTTTGTGAAAGTATGATTGACAATTTTTTTTTTCATAATTTTTTCAAAACGATACATTTATAATTCGGATAACAATTATTTCGGATTAAAATTACTTATTATTAATTATGGAAATAATTTCAACGATCATGCAATAATTATTCTAAAATCCATGTTATTCCTTCAAACAAAGACGATCAAACTGAAAGAGAACAAAGGGTTTGTGAATGAAAATCATGCGTTTCAAATTTCTATAAAGTGGAACCTACCGCTTTTTCAGCTTATCTTTCGCAACTTAATGAAGTGAGAAATTGGAATAATTAAAGCTCGCTGGTAAATTCATTGATCTTTTCAGTGGTTTCGTTTGAATGTAATAGAAGCTTTCCCTGATTTAATGATTCAATTATCATCATGAATTACTATTTACCGATTCGTTAGTAAATGTATAAATTGTGTTACATTCGTAATTGCTTTGCTGTTATTTTAAAATGATCGGATTTTGAATGAATTTCATTCACATTTCTCTTCAACTTTTTGTTTGTTTTTAACAAATGTCAAGTATGTAATTTACTATTCTTTAATTACATAACCTCCAATTAAAAAAAATTTTTATACTCTATGGATCAAATTATAATTTTCAAAGAAAAGTAAATTATTGTCAATTAAAAAAATCGGCTACATTTATTTTTCATAAAATTCTTTCCGAAAGAAACTTTTTAATGCAGAAATTCAGTATAGAAAATTCTGGCGACAGCCTAAAACCCTTGATAAATCTTCTTTGTAATGTATTTTGAAGTGTACTCATATGTACTCATTTCAAAGTGCGTACTCATTAAGCATTGAGCACTCACCGAAGCGTACGCGTTTTAGCTAAAATTGCTCATTGGTGCAAACGACCCAGTAAATATTGCAGTGACGACCAGCGGGGGACTCGCAAAAAAACGCCGTTGAAAGTCTTTCGCTTTTAAAATTAAAAAAAAAAGCAGCTGCAACTTTTTCTCGCAAGAATTTTTTTTAACAAGTATTGCCAAAAGTAAAATAACTTCGTTAGATAAAAAAAAAGTTATTCTTTGTGCAATGAATCTGACATCGTTGAGAAGACTTTATTTTAGTACAATGATCTTTTTTTGTTTATTTTTTGGACCTTATTATTTTTTAGTTTTAGGCATCAACAAATGTTCTGTATATTTTAAGATTAGAGGAATTTAAAATTCCAGAATTCGGAAATTTTCGCACATTCATAGTATGTTACATTGATTTTAACTTATTTTCTGATTGTTGTTTCAATGAATTTAAAATTAAAACGTTGAAGCATAGTTTTTTTATATTATGAGACTTTTGCGTATATATATTTTCATATACAGTTTATATAAATTTTGGTCAGGAAAAAAAAGTCATCAATATCATTTCTACGAAAAAATTGAATTTGTTTCTATTTATTGACATAAAAAAAACCATTCTACACAAAATACCTTAGCTCAACAATTATGATTGTTTTATTCAAAACCGTTATCTTTCATAAAAATACAGCATTTTTGCCTTCCCTAAATTGCAGCTTTTTGAAAACGATTTTTTCACGCAGAAAACCGTTTAAATATTTTAAAAAATTTAAACTACACCGAATAGGTTTTTGAATTAAAAAATTTTTTGCCATAAAGTGCTGAATTGTTTAAGGATAAACATTTTTCATTGTTTTACGCAGAATTGTAATAACAAGTGTAATCTTTAAAAAAATAAAATAATCAGCAACTCTTTACATTGTGGCAGAACTTTTGAAAAAAATGCTTAATAGTTCAAAACTTGCAAAAATATATTTGGGAATAAAACAAGTCTAAGAATTTGAAAAAATATATTATCATTAAGGTGAATTGCCCAAGAGAAGATCTACAAAATGTTTTTTAAGTTTGGGTTTTTTTCATTATTTCTTATTCTGGCTACTAACTTTTACGATTTCTGAAACAACGTTTGAAATTCATTTTATTGATTACGAATACTTCGATTGCTACAAAAATGACTTGCGTTTGGCAAGAAGTTTATTACCTCAAATCAACTTTGATGATTGGTTTCTTTCGCAAGATTTATTTTTACTTTTCGTGAAAAAGCAATGATTTTCATGCTACTGAAATCATAAATTTTTGGAAATTATTTTTTTCTCAATAATTGTTAAGTTATGTTCTAATGAATATTGTAAAAAATAAAAATGACGCTGAGGTGAATTTTGAATCATTAAAATATATTGCAATGATTGATGAATAAAAAATAACAATAAATAAATTTGTTGTTCAGCAAAAAGATGTGCTGTTTTAACACAATTTAACATAATAAATTTTTTTGCAACAGTAGCTTATTCTGTTGTTGCATTAATAAATCTTCTATATTACTGTAGTACAATCACTATACAGTGGAATTTTATGCATAATAAATGCTCTGGCAACAAAAAAGCTACTGTTGCAACAAAAATTTGTACTGTCAAGTTTTGTTGAAACAGCACATCTTTTTGCTGTTACAACATTTCTCGTGCAAATTAAATGACTACACCCGTAAAAAAAAATATTTGCTGTAACAGCAAAAAGATGTGCTAGTTTAACATGACGTAGCTCACTTTTTTCTTGCCTCAACAAATCTTTTTTATTACTGGAGCACAATTAGCAAATTACTTTTTTTCACATAATGATAGTGTTCTGACAGTCAAAAAGAATTTTTAGGACAACAAAAAAATAAGCTAATGCTACAAAAAAAATTCGTTCTCTCAAGTTATATTGAAACAGCACATCTTTTTGCTGCTACATAAAATTTTTTTTTACCGTAATTTGCGAAAAGATGTCAACATCAATGTCAATGTCAATGTCAATGTCAATGTCAACATCACTTCTAATATTTTACTCATAGTATAGATTATAATTTTTAAAAATTTTAGTAACAAAACTATTGTACTTTTCATCTTAAATTATCGTAATTGCATTTAAGTTTCGAATATTTGTCAAATTTTACCAAGTGGGCAACCCAAAATCGACTTTTTGATTTTTTTTAATGACATTGACTTTTTTCGAAATTTGTTATCATTTCTAATGTTATCTCAAAATTGGTTACTCCAATTGTCAATTCCAAGCAGAATTTTGTGCTTTTTGCAATTATTAAGGTGTTACCTTCATAATTGGAATCCTCTTTAAGATTTCGTGAAAAAAATTGTATTGAAAGAGCGTCGTCCTAATTACACAGGCAAAATTACAACTTGTTTTACAGTACTATTTTTTAAGAAAAAATTATCAAATGTTATATGTAGTATTATGAATTGAACCAGTTTTTTCGCATTTTCAACAATACTGCGCGCATTTAGGATTTCGCTAAAATTTTTATCATTTGCACGTAATAACTGATTTTGTGAAATACTTGAATCAGAATCAACTTTTACAATACCGTTTTTAAGAAAAAAAATATTAATGCCACAAATTTGACACTTTCTGCATTAAATCAAGAAACTTGGCAACAGTGTAGTCTGCACATGCACATATCAGCACACACAAACACACATAAGTGCACGACTCATGTAAATATGCTGCCATGTTGCAACAATATTGCAACAATGCAATGTTGCCACTACTGAAAATAATGCAGTAATCTGAAACTAGCTGCAACTAATTTCCATTGCAGCTACATTCACTCATGGAGGTAATGCCGCGGTCGGATCGCATGAAGTAGGCGCTAGTCGAAATTTTAAGTATCTATGTTCATACGAAAGATGTTGGCCCGTATTATTGGCAACGTCGCATGTGAATTATATTTTATCTCACTCTACTTGCAGCCAACCTCTCTCTCTCTCTCTCTCTCTGCTGGCCTTATAGGAGTATTACATATATGTATGTATTACGCAACGTTGCCAAATCCACTTCACAATGTGCATGAAACGTCTTGTACACTTGATGTATAAAACATTTTTTTTCTGACGAACGAATAAGTGGATCATCCTGAAATTTTTCAAGGATACGAATAGCGTATTAAAGTATTTTTTAGAAATTTTTTCAAATTTTCTTATTGTCAAATCCCATAGAAATTTAAATAAATGATGTTATTTCCATAAGGGTACATGTAAACTTTATTTATTTTCAGTTTGAGTTTGAAAAAATCGCATTGTTATTTCTAGTGGCAGTATTTTCTTAGCTTAAAATTACTAGGAATGGTACAGAAAATACATATATGAGTGACGCAATGTGTAAAAATACTTCTTTTTCTGATTTTAGCAAAGGCGTACGCGGCCACGAGACGAGAGAGCAAGTCCAGAGTCTTCGGGCGAGAAGTAAATAAAGTTTTAAATTTCCGACGGCGTTCCATTTCTGGATTATCTGCATAATATATCTGTAATGCGCTGGAGCGTCGGAGGCAAAAGTTGCCTTCTCGCTTTTGGTATAGCGCACAAATGCAAGGGAGAGAAACGATTCGGCTATACCTATAGGCCGTAGGGGGGGGGGGGGTAGGGTGCCACGAGCACGGGGCTTAAATAACGCGAGTTTGGATTTATAGTAATACTTTTATGAAATAATGTTAGTGGCGGATATTAAGCCAGACATTGCTGGCTGCGCGCCATCCGGCCTCTCCTCTATCTCCACTAACTCAAACCTTCGCCCCAAAGCATCGTCCGCCATTTTTTTCCAGATATGGTGGCGCCCCCCACTACAAAAATCTTCGAACCATCGCTCGTTATTTTCCTTTCCCTCGCGCGATTCTTTCACCGTATCATTTCCATTGAGAATCGTGAATTCGAATGTAAATTTCGGTGCGGAGTATACTTGGTAAGATACGCGGAAATTCGATATTTTGAAAAGAAAGGAAATCCGAAAATTATGGCTTAATCGCAAGGGTTTAAACACTTTTATTTATTCCAGTCGTTTGAAGTTTTGATAACTTATTTACGGAAAAAACAGTATAGTTATAGCATGCTCAATTGAGGTAGTCATAACCACAAAAAAAAGTAACATTTGTCCCAACCTCAGATGTGGCTGTGACGACCACAGCAATAGTGTTGTTTACTCTTCTTTAAAAGACAACTACTGTGCGGGTGTGACAACCACACAAATCAAACTGTGATGCAACTGCGATGTAGGTGCAGCAGTCACTTGATTTTACTTGTATGACAATTACTGCTTTTATTTATCATTATCATTATTTATTTATTTATTGTTTCTCCATGTCATTGATTTGAACATATTTGAACAATCATGATTGTCGTTTGTTTACTTTTAAACCATAGAGTTTAAAAACAAAACATCCTAACCTCAAAACATGATCTGCTTGGCCTTTATCGATGCATAGATATTATTGCGCACGTCCATAACAATTAATTAACAATTTTATTCTAGATACTCCGACGAGACTTGCCAATCCAATAGTTTTCATGAATTCCTCGTATTCTTTATTCATTTTGTGACACTAAACATTCACAATAAACGTGGTTGTAAGCAGTTGTAAACGTCGTAAGTCAACACACACATTTTAAAGTTGGTGCAACTTGGATGAATGTCTGTCACATCGCCGCAATGTAGTAATCACAACCACAGAACTTAGTTACTGTCGTAATATGCAATGATGACTTTGTGTGTAATTCATGCAACTATCTGAAACATACATACACAATTAGCTGATAAAACTATCCGCAAGAGTAACTGTAGCTAGATAAAATGTTAAGGCACAAAATTTTGAGGTTGTTAGATCTTTTATAGCCGCAAAACTCTCAATGTAGGTGTTTTAACCACATTAGTTTTTTCCATGTAATTTAAAACTGTAATGGTCTACTCAGTTTTTACTATAATAAGAAGGAATTGACTTCTTGTAGATACATTAATGATTTTTTCAAATTTTCCAATTCGAAAATTGACCATTACTCCAATTGGAAATCCAATTGAAAATCCATTTGTATTTTTCAGTAAGGTTATTTTCCATTTTGTGATGACTTTAATCCAAAATTAAAAACAATTTCAGCTACTAATAATTTTAATCTAAATATGATTAAAAAATGTAAAAAACAACGTTATTATATATCTTGTTGCGTTGATAATCAATTCCGATTTATGCACGACTTACCGTTGAATTATGCTAATCAAAGGGTAAGTCATCGTTTACTCCCATCGCGCCCCGAAGCAATTAAAATGATTTCTTGGAGCCCCTGATAAATCTGCGGGGAAATAAGTAAGTGCGACGCAAAATGTGTGGAACGAGGTCTCCAGGGTGTTTCGGGGGTGAAAATTTGCCGGAAACGGGGGGAAGGGGCCGCGGTTAACGGGCCGTGGATAACGGAGCGAAAGCCGCAGAAAATTTGCAGCACCA
This sequence comes from Platygaster orseoliae, assembly GCA_030522825.1. Lineage (NCBI taxonomy): Eukaryota > Metazoa > Arthropoda > Insecta > Hymenoptera > Platygastridae > Platygaster > Platygaster orseoliae. The sequence goes on along the minus strand of JAPYZL010010361.1, from coordinate 3,591 downwards.
GCTCTTTAATTAGCATACGGCATGTGGCACGTTTCACAGGAGATTCCATGACAAATCGAAAAATTTTCACAACATGGTTTTCCGATTTTTCCGACTAGTTCGTACTTGACGTTGTTTTTGTTCTTCCTACTAGAAGTGATTATTGTGAAAGTTTATAAAATTATCGCGAAAATCTGTGAAATATTGATTAAATATCGAGTTTTTGTAATTTTGAATATTTTTCTATATTTTCCGGCATAGTCTACATTATCCGATATTAGATAAAATTATTTATCTTTTTATGTAAAAGTAAAAAAAAATTTTTATCATAAATATCGAAAAAAGAAATTAAAAGTATGCATATAAATGTAGTTAATAATTAAGAAAATGAGTAAAAATTATAAACAATGTTGTACTTTATAAAATCTAGACATCACGAATGGTTTCACGTAATTTCTCAAAGTTAAACAATATTTATAATTCTTGATTGCTAACTCGCTCTAAAATAACAACAATTTGAGCTTGAAAGAGTTTTTTATTCAATAAAATTTTAATTACAAATTTTTTTCTACGGTAAAATTGAAAATGAAAATTTAAAAACCTAATTAAAACAAGTGAGTTATAAAAATAAACTGAAATTTATGAAAATGATAAAAATCTCAAGAACTTAGGATCTTGAAGCATCGAATTCAAGAAATATATATAAAAATGCGAAAATTTAACAGAAACACTTTTAAATTCTACAAACTCCACGGAAACATTCAAAATAATAGAATTCCTTGAAATAAATGTTTTCTGAAAAATCTGAAAAAATTTCTAGGATCTATAAAACTTCGTATTTTAAGGTATCGAATTCTAAAAAGCGTGTACATCAACGTATAGAATTATTCAAAATCTCTCAAAATCCTAGGAAAAAATACAAAATTTTTTAAATACTGTATATACGAAAAAAAACAAGAAATTTCAAAAATACTGAGAATTTATGTGGATGTGATTTTCCAAGAAATCAAAAAAATTACTCAAAAATTTCATAAATACTAAAAAAATGTAAATATACTAGAAATGTTTCAATGGGTCAAAAACTATGCAGAAATCATTTTCCCATTAATTAAAAAAGCTTTGAATCTCAAAACATTAAATTCTAGAAATTTTTATAGAAAACAGTCAATTTTTAGAATTGTATTAATACTTTAAAAATTCGAAAAAAAGTATCTACTCAAATCTATATAGAAAATACTGTTTTCTGAAAAAATATATTACAATGATCAAAATTTTTGAAATTTTCAATGATGCTGTAGCATCGAATTTGAAAAATCTAATTATTGATCTATAGACATACAACACAAACAAAAATACCGCAGAAAATACAACAACAAAAACAAAACAACATACAATACGAAAAATTTACAAATTTTGCCTAGTTTGCAATTTTCTTTAAAATCTATAGAAATAATAAAATATTAGAACTTCGAATTCGAGACAGCAGTATAGAAATCTATGTATAATAATATCAGAAAAGTTTTGAACTTGTATAATTACTATATAAATATGAAAAATATCAACAGTATTAGAAAAAAAATCTTTAACTCAATAACTTGAAAATCACAATAATTGCATTTAATATCTAATAAATGCGTACATGAAGAATGTGCAATCTGGACTCTAAAATAACTATAACTTCGAAAGCCAAAAAATTGAAAAATTGAAAAATCGCACTTTCGTTACCAGTTCGTCAAAAATTAAAAACTACTTCATCCTGACGAAAATTATTAAATTAATTATAAATTATTCAACCTCCAGAAGATGATGCACCAGTAATTATTGACATATCCAATAAAAATGTACTATTTTTAGGCGTCTTATAATATGCATTGAGGATCCTTTTTTTTCAAAGTAAATGTTTTTTTTTTGCAATATACGATTTATTTCTAACTAAAATAATCAGGTATTTATTTAAGAGTTAAGGAATTCTGGAAAGAATAAAATTATTTTAAATTCTATTCAAAAATACGCTTGTACATCCCTGAACGAACCCGTACTTTCTCTCTCAAAAATAATTATCACCTCGAAATAAGCCGTTGCAAGCCGCGTCTGTTTCTGATTATTAATTAATATCAACGAATTAATAATATCTCGGAGATTCCTTGGCGCGTACATCCGCGAGCTACAGGAATACGGGAAAAAGACACCGCAATGGGTGGGAGTGGGGGGTGGCGACGGGGGCGCCACAAAGCGCGAGCGGGACGTCGGGGGAGTTATCCATATTCATATGTATGTTGCTCTGAAATTAACGGAATGCTCTTGCGAGCATTAAAATTAATGAAACGAACGGAACGCGCGTTTCGACGGAATGTACGTGGGCGATCGGGCGAAAATTTGTTCGGGCGCGCAACAACCGCCCCCGGCAAAGCCCCTATCCCACCCCCAACAACGGACGAACGAGAATGCTTTGTGCAACTTTGACGGACTTTTTTTCGGTTTCCTGTTTTTGCCCATTTTCTTTCGTTCGATTCCGAGTTTTCAGGAACTATTATATATTCGGAATGAATTTAATTTTTAGAATTCAGGTTTTTCGAACTTGGGAAATTTTTCTTGGGTGTAAATTCCTTGTCATAGGAATCGTCGTTAAGATAATTGAAATTTTGTGAGATTTTAGATATGATTGGTTTTATAATTTAGTATGGAAGTCATGACCATATGAATATTTTCGTTTTTTTTTTATGGTTACGATAAAAGTTATGAATCAGAAGTGGAACTGAGGGAAACAAACCAAAACAAAACAGAACCATCTGACTTTCTTCGATTCCAGCCAGGTCACTAATTTGACATCTATGATACAAAATGTCATAACTGTAAAGTAGATTTTTACAAAAACTATATTCTTAATCAATCCCGAATAAAGTGCAAATGGTTTTTATAAAAGTTTATTTATATCTGAAAATGTTCATCGCATTCCTAGCAAAATTTACGGAGTTATCAAACAAAATCGACCTATATACTTCAACGCAAAATTTATGATTTTTTTCTCACTTCTCAGACGAAGAAAAGTGCTTAAATTCTGACTAATAATAGGTTTGACCGTAAGTTATTGTCAGAAAAAAATTTCAGCAAAATCTAAAGAAAATTTACCGAGTTACCAAAAAAATTATGTTTGCTCCATAAACTGAAATACAAACTTTATGATTTTTTTTCGCACTTCGCAGACAAACAAAAGTGCTGAAATCTATAATATATACCAATTGGTCTGGAAGGTAGGACTTTTTACTGTTTTTTTGTTTTTCATTATTTTTAAATGATTTATTTTTGTAAAAACTGACCTCAGCACCAAAGTAAATACTGAAACGCGCTCAAAAAACAGAGCATTTATTATTTTGAGTAAGAAATTACACTTTTAATACAAAAATCTTACTTATAAGTATACTATTACAATATGTGTTATAACGAGTTTTCGTTTTAAAAGTGCAATTTATAATAAATAACGAATTGACTTTTATCTTTTAAGTGCGTTTTCAAATTATTATACAGGGTGCGCCACCAAAATCCGGACAAAAAACCATTCAATATTCCCGCGATAATATGCTTCAGAAAGATATCGCTTTCAGTGTCTGAATA
>JAPYZL010010288.1:0-18830 GCA_030522825.1 Platygaster orseoliae | reverse complement strand
GGAATAGCTTGTGCAAATTAAGATTTGTTTGGTTGAAAAACATTAAAAATTTGACTAAAAAACTGGGTGCCCCTATAAATTTGGGACACACTGTACAGGCGAGATATCCGGACGCGCAGTTCATGCTCTATATGGTCTCAGCGTACACAGAGAGAGCCACACCAGTGGCTAGTGAGGTAACGTTGACTGCCAGTGTGAGATCGAAAAAAAATTTCCATTCACTGGTGAGCGGTGAGATCACGCGAAACAACAGTGTATCGCTCACTAGCTGCTAGTGACACACACACGAATTCGATTGCACCGTTGAGTAGTGAGACGAATCCAAAAGCCAATGTTCTCTCGCTGGCTTTCGGTGCCTTTCTCACTGGTGGCTAGTGTCGCGCTCACTGTTAACGGTGAGATTTATAACACCACTGGCTGGTGAAATGAACATTAAAAAGCGAAAATAACGACTCACCGTGCAACAGTGAGCGTGACACTAGCCACCGGTGAAAAAGTCACCGAAAGCCAGCGAGAGAACATTGGCTATTGGATTCGTCTTACTACTCAACGGTGTAATCGACTTCGTGTGTGTGTCACCGGCGACTAGTGAGAGATACACTGCTGTTTCGCATGATCTCACCGCTCACCAGTGAATGAAAATTTTTTTTCCCATGCATCGACAAAAAAGGCCACTTTTTTTGCATGGAATGTGGGAACAAAATCCGCTTTTTGGGGTACTCACAAATGAGCGGGACAAATCATTCTTCCGTAGGGAAATATTAATAAATCACCGATACGAAATAAGAAAAGGAAAAAAAACACAGATATGAAGGAATAATAATTGTCACGGAGGGTTTGGACGTATTTACCACCGGAAACTTAATGTGTTCTTAGAAACATGCCCGCAGCCAACTTCACACGACCCGTGTTCGTAACATTTAATTTTCGTTCCTTTTCTAGCGCTCAATCAAACATAAGACTGTCCTTGTTTAGTACTACCGAGTTACGAACGACTCAAAACGACTGCCATACTCACTCGACTCACACTGTCCATAAGTCATAACTTGTGTACATAAGTTTGTCGTGTTTGTTTCGTCAAATTGTCACAACAGTAACCAGGTCGCGTCGAAAATTACATGTTGTAGTTTCCCCAAAAAAGTGTATTTTCCTCCCAAGTGCTACGCAAAAAAAGTGGCCATTTTTTTGTACATGCCCGGGAAAAAATATCGTATGTTACATGGGAGAAAGATGATTCCAACTCGTGCGTTTGGGCACTCGTTGAAATCATCCTCTTTCTCCCTTGTAGCATAAATATCAATTTTCGATCTCTCACTGGCAGTCAATGTTACCTCACTGGCCACTGGTGTGACGCTCTGGTGTGTACTATAGTACACCAATGCACACACGTCAACGAAGGTGCGCAGCTGACGAAAATGAGTCAGTTTGCGCAGAACAGAAAAAAAAATTGAACGGGGATTTTAGCCAACAAACCCCTACATATATTTTTCCCGATAGTCTGGCCTCCTTATAGGGTAAGGTGGGGTAAATCCGACAGTATGGGTATTCCAACCTCCCTCTTTTTTTGATAATCGGAAGCACTACGCAAACTATTATTTGTGTTGTCGTTTAATAACTATGACTCTCTTAACGCGCAGTGGTGTCCAAGAGTCCCCCGAGGAAAATCACTGCGGTGATTTTTAAGGATTTCTCAAGAGTCCCATTGTTGCGAGCGAGTCATGGTTAGCAAGCGAGTACCTCTTAGCCATTCCTGCGACGAGTACCCTTCGGGGGAAACTGAAACTTGCCTCTGCGGAGGTAAGAGGACATCCACACGACCATTACCTTTAAAAACTGAAGGTGTGGTGCCCTATCCCAGTTACCATGCTGGGTAACGTATCTATCTTCAGAAGCCTAGTGTGGTTGTCATCTTGTATGGCGACTCTTGTATCTTGTCCAAGCAGACACAAGCCGAGCCCCTACCTGAGGGTGGTACAGGTTTTAAATATTAGGGCAGGCATGTGGTTCGTTCCACATTCAGGGCCATTGGGTTACCACACTGGTGGCCTGTAGTTATCATGGTAACGATATTGAAACTATAATGAAAAATGAGCAGCAGTTGCCTCGACCGTCTCGGAGGGCTGGTACCATGAACTTAACAGAGGATAACTTGCCAACTCGTACAGGTGACTCTGCTTCCCAGTACGAGTGTCCAGAACGTAGCAGGAAATTTCCTATAAAAATTGGCCTGGGTGTACACAGGAAACGACGCCACCCTGAAGCTGCTAATGCCGAGATTAACACCGATCGGCAAAAAATCGGATGGTCTCAAGAGGAGTTTCAGCTTGTTGCGAGACAAGAAGCTCAAGAGGTTAAACGGAGAGTAAGACATATTAATATGTACCTCCTGGAGAGCTTTTCGAACAGTACACGCACACTTGAGTCTATCAAGGGAGTGCGACGACGAGCTGAATATAGAAATATGGTCACAGAGTACGTCAAAGAAACCCCTGATCTAGCAACTCCTAATTCGAACTTGGATGTTGCCGTGGACGATACGACGCCTGATCCACAAGTAAATCCGACTGATAATGACTGCCTTCGGGCAGACATTAGACGTTTACTTCATGACATAAAAGAAGGAATGTTCTTCAAATAGGAGGAGCTCTGTACCTTGGCGCAGAGACAACTCTTAGGAGAATACATTGCAACAGAACTTGTCAATTGGTACAGCGTAGCACTCCCGGTATCCAATGTGCAAAAACAACAGCACAATAAACGCAAATGGCGGAAGGGTAGGCAAGGACCCCAGAAGGATGCGAAGCGCCCACAATGGCGCAAGAGGAGACAAGAGTACGCACGCACTCAGCAGCTCTTTAGTCGTAATGCTAGTCGTGCGGCCAATAATGTAATTGATGGCAAGAATGTGTCACGTCTTCCGGATCTTCCAGCGATGGAAGAATACTGGAAGCCGATCCTGACTGCCGGATTGTCAGCATATACCCTTACGAGCGAGGGTACTACGTCTATAAGAGATGATCTAACATCACTATGGCAATCAGTCTCCACCTCGGAAATAACAGCTTCCGAGATTCCATTAACATCTGCGGATGGCATCGACGGGGTTTCATCCAGGTCATGGAGATCAGTGCCCGTAGACATAAGAGGTCTGTTTTATAACATGATTCTTCTACGTGGTTCTTTCCCAGCTGAAATGCTTACGAGTAGGACGATCTTCCTACCCAAAAAGAGCAATAGCTCGAGCCCGTCGGATTTCCGACCAATTAGCATTGCCTCGGCAGCCGTGCGTCAGCTTCATAAGATCTTAGCTCGTCGAATCCACAACGCGGGTCTCATTGATGAGAGGCAGCGTTGTTTGGAGGACGGATGCGCGGAGGGTGTCACCGTACTGGCAACAATGTTGGAGTGTGCGAGGCGTCAGTTGCGTGAACTACACGTAGTTTCATTGGACTGCGTCAAAGCATACGACAGCATAAGTCATCATGCTATAGAGCCAATTTTGAGGGAGCGTGGACTGCCATTCCACCTAGTGCAATTTATCTGTAATACTTACAGAGTCAGATGCACGGTCCTAGAAGTTGGACAGAACAAATCTAATATCATACACGTCTCCAGGGGACTGCGACAAGATGATCCCTTGTCCACGCTAATTTTCTGCATGATTCTGGACAAAGTTACATCTACCCTTCCTAGCGAAGTGGGTTTTGACATCGGGAATACAAGGGTCAACTCTGTACTTTACACAGACGACACGACACGTTCCTTGCATCATCTACAAAGGCTGGTATGGACTTGCTTTTAAGAACAATTTTAACGGGGAAATAGTTCTCCAACTATTTTCCGCGTTATTGATAAGAAATAAAAAAGTAAGGAAAAGAAAAGGAGGACAGAACCCTGAATAACCCGTGGCCAAAAAATGCCGCGACTCAAACCCATCGAAGTAACCTTGAGAAAATCCCCCGATGATCCCGAGACGGAGAGGGGAGGGGGCAGGGGCAAAATGCAATTATTCTTCACAACCCGCAATTCACACACAGGCCCCGAAGGGCATTTATTAAGTACCAAAAAAAAAACAGAATGTACAAACAAAAACGTAAAAGAGGAAAAAACCCGAAATCGAAATCATACCCCCCCATACCGCGCCACGGTCTCGCACTTTCCCTCACCTACGCCTCACCCGCCATTGCCGTCGAGCCGCCGCGTCCTCCAGCTCCGTCGTGGCTCCTCTAGCCCTCCATGGCCAAACGCACTTCCTCCACACAATTCCTCGCAATCCGCTCCACCATCTCTTTTGAACCTCTCCTTTTGAGTCCTCCACCCGACTATCAACACCCAGAAGAAAATCCTTACAAAATCGCGGGTCCGAAATCAATCTATCGCGTCCAGCTACAAGTACAACCACTCGATTCCTCGCTCAAACCCGAAGTGCCCCCAATCGACGCTGGCCCGGCGCGCTCCGGCTTCCCCTCTCTTTCCGCGTGACTCACAGGGACCAATCAGCGCCCAGGCCCACACGCTGAGCCTGGACCTGGCGTCGGTGACTTGTGTTCGAAGAACAAAATCCCGATTCTCAAAATTCTCTCCAAGTGACGGTTGGAAATACTCTCAATATAAAACCGGGAAATACTCTCAATATAACAAAAACGAATAAAACCCCTCGCAAGAGAATGTCGGATACAAATGATTTTCCAACCGTCACACAATAGAAGAACGAGCCGAAGATGTGGGATTGCACTTCAATCCAACGAAGTGCTCTGCACTGCCAATAGGTCCCTCAGGTAGAGATAAGAAGTCAAAAGTTATTACATTTACGAGTTGTCGCTTCAGTAATGGAGCGGAGATTCCCCAGCTTACGCCCTCACAAGAGTGGAGGTATCTGGGAGTGGACTTCAGACCCCTCGGCCCTAAAAAGGCGGGTGGAGATCTATCGTTGGAACTTCAGCGTATAACAAAAGCAGCACTGAAGCCTCAGCAGAGGCTATTGATTTTGCAAGCTTATCTCATGCCCGTCTATACTATAAACTTGTATTATCAGGGACAACCCTTGGGAAACTAAAGGCTCTCGACGTACAAATGCGCTCCGCAGTGCGGAAATGGCTTTTCCTGCCCAAAGATTTACCAAGAGCCTATTACCACGCAAAGGCCGTGTACGGAGGTCTGGGTATCTCAGCCTTCGAGACTATTATACCAGTTCAAATGCTCACGAGATTCAGCAACATGACGCAGCCTAGCTCACGAGCTACGCGTGTCGCATATGGCGAACAGTTGGTTTAATCACGAATCACCTGGGCCGAAATCGTTCTCATCCTCAAGGATGGAACAAGATTAAGATCAAAAGCGGACGTAGATGCATGATGGGCTGTAGGGATATTCATCCGTCGACGGTCATGAACTTCGCGAATGTGGTAAAGTTGGGACCAATAGCACTTGGATACATGGTGGCATCAAGATCAGCGGGAAGGACTATGTCTAATACAATCATATCCGCATTAATACTCTTCCAACTCGCATTAGAACAACTAGGGGTGCGAGAAGAGTCGAGATGGAGGTGGCATGCAGGGCTGGCTGTCGGGTAACCGAAATAGCAGTTCATTTTATCCAAGTCTGCCATCGTACTCATGGTGGACGAATACACCGGCTTAATGACGTGTGTAAAATCGAGCGTCCGGTCTTCGTGACCAAGATTGGAAGGTATTTGAAGAGCGGCATTTCCGTACGCAGCAAGGTCTCAGGAAGCCTGATTTGGTAGCTATCAAGGAATCGAAAGTCGTCGTCATCGATTCACAGATCGTGAGAAGTACGTCCTCTCTGAATGAGCAAGATGACACGAAGCGTAAATACTACGCCAGCTATCTGGATTTAACCAAAAAGATTGCACAACGATGGAACGTCAGAACATCAGACGTAGAGTACCGGCCATGTACTATTTCATGGCGTGGTATATGGTCCAGTAGATCTACTAACAACTTGATCTTGATGGGGCTGTCGATGAGGCACCTTGGTTTCATTACCCTGCGTGTTCTCAGAGGCAGTCACTCGAACTGGACTAGATGGAACTGCACGACGACCTTTGCGGTTCGAAGAGTTTGCATTGGCTAGTTATTCCTTTTGTTAACAATAGGATTATGTGTGTCCTAATACCTAAAAATCAGCAGTACACAACAAAGCTGTCGGAGAGTGTGTTTTAGTGGGTATGGCTCTGCGAGAAATTGCTTAGCGAGTCCTACAGCACTTGGCTTCTTACCACGTCTGCAAAACAGCATTCTAAACTCTCCTTTATCAAAAAAAAAAAAAAAAAAGAAAAGAAATTGTCGTTTATGACACTATTTCATTAGTCGACATTGAGATGCTCAAACCACAGGAAGTATGTTTTTATATTTTTGACTTGAATTTTCGTGCATAATTGACTCCAGAATACTTCTTTTTGTTAAAGTGATCGCATAAAAAGGTGACTGGATCTAGATTCTTTGATTTAAGTCTCACAAAGTGCATATAAGTTTGGTTCGATTTTTTTCATATTTCGTTTTTGAATGCGTCGCTATGAAAAAAGACGTGGTGGGGCAAATCCGACCTCTAAGTTAAATTAAGTAAAGTGAAGTTAAATAACTTCAAACAAAGTTAACTTACGCTAACTGAAGTAAGTTAACGTAACTTTAATAAACTTAACTCAACTCAACTCGAACCAGAAAAACGCGAGCAAGCTATTTGAGCAGCGAATCGAATGACTCAAATTATTTTGATATTTTCATTTTTGTTTTATTATCTTTAATTACCATTACATAACGTAAGAATAATTGATTTACCATTATAAAACAATTATATGTATGTTACGTCTGTACTAAATCAAGCAAAACATAGGGTCGGGTTTACCCCATCATTTTTGAAAATAGCAAAAATGAACATTTTCGTCAAACGCTTGTATCTCAAAAGTTTTCAAAATTATGGATAAAATGCTATGCATAGAAAGTTGCGCAGAAGTCTAACCTTTAATTTGGTTTATGTAACGACTTGATCCGATGTAAAATAAGAACTTTATAGCGAAAACCGTTTTCTAGGTCGGATTTGCCCCACCTTACACTTTGCTGCGCTAAACACGCCTGACATTTCGTTGTTTTTGAAAATAAGTGAATTTTGTTAACTTTGTTTGAAGCAGCAACTCAAATACGACTTAAAACACTGGAAAACTCAGATTCGAGGTCTTGTACCCTAAAGTATTTTTTCTTATAGCGCGTCACATATTTTTTGAGAAGAATCGAAAAATCTATTTAGGTTTTTTATAGGTTTATAGCTACACAATCACTCACAACGATAACTAGAACATATATTTATCATAAGCTCTTCCGTTTCAGTGACAAATGATAGGGCTATTGACAAATATATGTTTTAATAATCGTTGTGAGTGATTGCGTAGCTCGTACAGAAGTCAATGAAAAATTTTGGTAAGGTAAGCGTCTCCTTCAAAGTCTGCCTATACTAACACGGAGTGAAATTTCTTGATATCGTATACACAAATATGGATAATACGCCAAAAAATAAGTGATCATCCTGGCGTATCAAGCAAAATGAATGTGTCGTCTACAAACATTTGATAGTCAACTGTTGCATCCTAATGTAATAATTATTATACTTTAAGAGGTTCTATGCAGTATAGATAAATTATCTATTTCACATATGGGCAAAATACGCCAAGTGTACCAGGTTAAAAATTTGATGTCACCGAGTATCTTTCTCTTTGAATAGCAATACGTTTAAATTTGAGATCGTTCTCTCGTGATAATGAGTTCCTGTATTGAAAATCGTTGCCTGATTGTATTCCAGTGAAAAGCTTGTGGAGCATTTTGTGCAAAAAAACCGCAATTCTCAGCAAAATCACAAAGAACTAGAAACTTGAAAACTTGTATATTTTCTGTGAGGTTTCTCAAAATAAGTGATTGTTCCTTGGTAATAAAAGAATGACATTTCAGATAAATAATTCGACCACTCAATTCTAAAAAAATCTATAAAAACCAACACAATTATTGCTATCACACTCATGTTTTTGTATTGATTCTTCATCGTACATAGTTGTCAGAGATAATAAGTTGCATGAGATAAATTTTGGATCCTATTATACAATCATTCTAAAACTGATTCTTCCATTTTTCAGATCATAGAATGCTCCAATTGAACGATCATCGTTGATCAGTAACTGTTAAATAAGAATCAGAAAGTTGATCAGACTTAGTATAGTAATTGCATCAACCCCACCTTTGTGGCGAGAGTAGAGAAAGATAATCTACAGAATTGATCTTGTGAAGTATCATCCTAACATTTTATCAAAATTGGCTGCAACCTAACCTTTCTGCATAAAATTTGGAATTGGAGAAAAACATTTTTAATGTCCATATGGTGAGTGTATGGAAGTAGTAACATGAATACGCGCGAATATTCCAAATTCGAAAAGGAGCCGTCTATAAATCTCGTGACGCTAAAAATGAACGAAATTGAATCTCCCATCCACCCCCCACCCCCCTCCCGCGTGGAAGAATGTGACGATGTAAAGGTCCTACATAAGGCGTCATGTGACAAATTTTAAGACCCCTCCCCCCCCCATTTCGTTAGAAAACTTTTTTTCAATACACTTTTAAAATCGACATTAGCTGCGTTGTTAGATAAAAAAATTTTCATGAAAGTACAGATAAGCAATAAAATCGAATTATTTCGTCACGTGACGTTTTGAAAAACCCTCTCTCCCTCGGACATGACGAATCGTGACGATCCTTCAAAACCTCCTCCCCCCCTTCCAGCGTCATGCGATTTATGGACGGCCCCAAACGAATGAAAATCCAACTATTCAAAAAGTAATTTAACTCCAAGTTATATATGACTTTTACTCAAATAAAAATAATAAATTGAAACTTTTTATCGCGATTTTGATAGTTGTATTTTTTTTCAGGATTGAAAAAACTCGATGGAAACACAGATTTAATCAACTGGAAATATTAAAATTTCGGATTCGAAGTTCTTTCAATCATATGATTTACCTATTTGTTAGAATATTGATCAAGAATCACTCATCATTTGTTTCTAGATTTGCATATTGGCTATTAATAATTATATTTTTTTTACGTAGAACTACGTCTTTCCCGTGATATTAGTAATATTAAAAAGTGGAGGGTGTAGGTATGTTATGAAAATATATCACGGAGAAATTTCACGAAAAGCTGTCACAAAAAAATTTCACAAGAACATGTCACGTAATATAAAAGTTGAAATATACAGTTAGGTGAGGTTATTATTGAATTAGGAAAGAAATCACTCACTTCTTGACAAAGTATCCATATTTCTGTATTAGAGGGCGAAATTCGCCAAAAATCCCATCCAGAAAATTTGCTGCCTCTGATTTCCACCAAACTTTGTGGAAATGTTGACGTATCGAACACCTTTTACGGTTCGTAAGTAGGAATCGCTATACTGAGTGGTTGATGTTGTACAAGGGCACAAAAAATCGATAATCCTACTCGACTTTTTTTTGCGTACATAATAACGGAGAATATGTAATCGAATAAACATAGAATATAGTTCTTTTTTTGAGGATTTTTTCCGTACTTTCAGATGAAAATATGAACAATAGACGGAAAGAATTTAAGTTCGTGATATTCTAGTTTTTGAATTTTGCTCGGGTTTTCACAAAAGTTTGATCATTTTGATAAGTTACACTATGCAATAGAGATTTTCAACTTTTCATGTGACCTAGTATACGTTGTAGGCCTTGATGAGAACATCACGAAAATGTTTTTTAAATTGTCTAACACACCCAAATTTTCAAGTTATTGTTTAAAAACTATTTTTCGTGTACACGGCGATCTCAAAAATAGCAACACTGTCAATTTTTAACGGATTTTCGATTGCTTACCTATTTTGGAAACAAGAAACACTGTGCTTTTGTAATTTAAAAATTTATTTCTACCTCATACAAAAATAATCAGACTTTTAATGAGAGTTATCTTAGATTTACCCTTTTTCTTCACATTTTTTACAGTCTGACGTCTTTTTTATGTAACAGATCCTCAAAAACAATCACTCTACTTTTATATTTATCAAAGTAGATTCTATCCTAACAAGAAAAACTTTAAAAAGTAAAAAGAAAGTTGTTGGGTAATACAGAACAATAAAAGTTCGTGAAAGTTTTAATTTTTTTCTTTAATCAACATAAAAAAGTTTACGCCAATTAGTTCGATAGTTATTGACAAATATAAAAAAATATAACAAAAAAAAAAAATGATATACAATCGTCTGCCTGACCATATTATATTCTTCAATTTTACTTCCTTGACACAAATAATAAATACGTAATAATGAGAAAAACAGAGTGACTGCGGTTTTACACGTTTTCATATACATGTACTCAAGTCCGCCACTGAAATGTTATAAAAAGGCTCGACAACCTGCTGATTTATTGTTTCTATATTCCGTTTTTACATTGATAATTCAAGTGCATGTTAGTATGAAAGCCTAATGACGGCTAATGACTCAGAACGAATCGATCACTTAGTTATACTGATTTGGCACAAGTTGAGTTGAAACTGTATGCCGAATTTTCATGTTAAATTTTCATAAGTGACAACTTTTTGTATCACAACTTATCACAATCGATCGTTTGCACAATATAAATAAGAAAATCATTACTGACTAACTATAATAATAATTGACTACCCGATAAGAGAAGTACTGATAAAATACACGATTTTTTTCCTCAAGATTCAGATAAAATAAACTATATGTACACAGTATCCAAATGTCAGATCAAAGAGTTTTATCTTGTCTAGTTTAAAAGTTTTCTAAATAAATACCTATAATGGCTCAATTATTCTGCAGATTCGTACAAATCATTGCTGAAAACATCGTACAACAATACAATTTTAACGTTATACAACGTAACCTTTGCTACCTTAATTAACCAGAAGTAAAGAAATAATTCTGAATGTGAGATGATTGGGTGAAATGCCAGAAACGTATAATTTTTAAATATGTAGGTATAACACCGATCGTGCTCGAGTAAAAACGTGAGTAGTTTTTATAAAAATCTTAGTTACATTATTGTAATGTAATTGGTATACCATATAAGCATTTTTATAACGATAAACAGTGATTTACTGCATAAAAAAAAGGTTGTCGGGCCTTTTTGTTACATTTAGCTGTAAGACTTAAGTAAATATGACAACGTGCCAACCCCAGTCTCTCTCTTTTCTCATTATTATTTAGTATTTGTGACAGGAAAGTAAAATTGAAAAATGTAATATGGTTCGGCAGACAATCTTATGTCGGGTCAAAAAACGTCAAGTGAGACTGAAATTGTTGCATGATATCTGCAAACTCTAAAATTTTTTCATGAATGTAAAGGTAAATAGATGTGGATTCTACAGTAAAAATTGTTTTTGAAAATTCCTTTTTTTTGTTTATATTATCATTAGCTGATGTCGTGGGTGGGTGTTTTTTGCAAGATTCATATCTCTTGAATCGTTTAAGATAAAATTATGAAATTTTGTACAGTTATTGCTCGAAACGAGAAAAAAGCACAAAAAATTTTGCTGCTCGATATTTTTCAAAAAAATTTTTCATTTCATTACTTTGTTATAAACAATTTCGATTTGCGAAAACATATCCACCTCAGTTTTAAACGACTTTGGTATCAAAATGTGCGGAATTCAATAGTCTTTCAGAAACTGCAAGAATATTTTTATGCACTTTGTTCGATTCAGGGATTATAATTTTTCATAGCGTCGCACATGCCTGGTCGGGAGTGCTGAACTATAAACAATTGCAATTTGATGAACTGCATGCATGTGATTTTTTAACGATCTTAGCATCTGAATACTAATCATTCTATAGACATTCAGAATTCGATGAATCATTATTTTTAAACCTTTTCAATCTCAAAAATCATATTATCAAAATTGCATGCTTCGTTATGAGTGCTGTGCTTCTAATGATTGCAGTAGTGCAAATTTTGCCA
Organism: Platygaster orseoliae; assembly: GCA_030522825.1. NCBI lineage: Eukaryota > Metazoa > Arthropoda > Insecta > Hymenoptera > Platygastridae > Platygaster > Platygaster orseoliae. The sequence goes on along the minus strand of JAPYZL010010288.1, from coordinate 6,835 downwards.
ATGCAATATGAAATAAATGTTCGGTTTCAAGCACGTGGCACTTATTAAATTTGTACATAATTGAAGTCAGGTTTTTGGCATTCTTTTATGCCAGGAGAAATTAAATATTTCTTTGTATGGCATATCTGCGACCGAGAATGCTGAGCGTAACTCCTATCTTTACATGGCAAAAAATATTTATATATATATCAATAATAATAAATAACAAAATTTTAGGAGGACACTTGACTCTCCTGCCCCCCCCCCCGCCCCTGTTCTGGCGCCACAAAAATATTCTTGCGGTTTCTGAAAGACTATCGAATTCCGCACATTTTGATAGCTAAGCCGTTTAAAACTGAGGTGGATATGTTTTCGCAAATCGTAATTGTTGATAACTAAGTAATGAAATAAAAAATTTTCTTGAAAAATATCGAGCAGCAAAATTTTTTGTGCTTTTATCTCGTTTCGAGCAATAACTGTACCAAATTTCATAATTTTATCTTAAACGATTCAAGAGATATGATATTGCAAAAAACACCCACCCACGACTTCAGCTGATGATAACATAAACAAAAAAAAACGGAATTTTGAAAAACTATTTTTACTGTAGAATCTACATCTATTTACCTTTCCATTCATGAAAAAATTTTAGAATTCGCAGATATCATGCAAAAATTTCAGTTTCACTTAACGTTTTTTGACCCGACATAAGATTGTCTGCCGAACCATATTATATTTTTCAATTTTACTTTCTTGGCACAAATACTAAATAATAATGAGTAAAAGAGAGAGACTAGGGTTAACACGTTGTCATATTTACTTATGTCTTACACTTAAATGTATCAAAAAGGCCCGACAACCTTCTTTTTTTGCAGTAAATTACTGTTTATCGTTATAAAAATGCTTATATGGTATACCAATCACATTACAATAATGTAACTAAGATTTTTATAAAAACTACTCACGTTTTTACTCGAGCACGATCGGTGCTATACCTACATATTTAAAAATTGTACATTTCTGGCATTTCACCCAATCATCTCACATCCAGAATTATTTCTTTACATCTGGTTAACTAAGGTAGCAAAGATCACGTTGTATAACGTTAAAATTTTATTGTTGTACGATGTTTTCAGCAATGATTTGTACGAATCTGCAGAATAATTGAGCCATTATAGGTATTTATTTAGAAAATTTTTAAACTAGACAAGACAAAACTCTTTGATCTGACATTTGGATACTGTGTATAGTTTATTTTATCTGAATTTTGAGGAAAAAATCGTGTATTTTATCAATACTTGTCTTATCGTGAAATCAATTAATATTATAGTTAGTCAGTAATGATTTTCTTATTTATATTGTGCAAACGATCGATCGCGATAAGTTGTGATACAAAAAGTTGTCACTTATGAAAAATTAACATGAAAATTCGGCAGACTTTTTCAACTCGACTTGTGCCAAATTAGTATAACTAATTGATCGATTCGTTCTGAGTCATTAGCAGTCGTTAGGCTTTCATACTAACATGCAGTTGAATCATCAATGTAAAAATGGAAAATAAAAACAATAAACTATCAATTTTTTTGACCCATCATTATTGATTGATTTGTTATATTCTTTTATATTCATCAATGTTTATCGAACTAATTGGCGTTTTTTTTATGTTGATTGAAGAAAAAAATCAAAACTTTGACAATTTATTTTTTGTTCTGTATTACTTGACAATTTTTTTTTTATTAATTTTTTGTTTTGTTTTTATAATAGGGATATCGACTCTTTTTGTAATGATGGATAATCCTTCACGTTATCTTCAATTCTTACACCTAACTTTATATTACTATTTAGACTGTAGGAATGTACATACGACTGGTGCTTTGATAAAAAAGATTTTCACACGTTTCATCAGCTTTTCAAAAATCATTATCTATGAGCTTTTCACATATCTTGGCCACGGTACCTTGCGTAACATATTACTATCTATTTTATATAATGTCAGCCTATATTCAAAAACATCTAGCGTGGGCAAATGGAAAGGAACCTTTGGGGACCTCACAGCACCTGTCACAGAGAGACATTCCTTTTAAAAATTTTTACATATGTTTAAAAAAATAGGTAATACTTTTTGGTACATATTTATAACACTTTACATCCTTCTTGTACTATCGCTGTTTTTCTATGGGGTCATCCATAAATTACGTAATGCAATTTTCGATATTTTTTGACCCCTCCCCCCCTCTGTAACGCAATTCTCCATAAGCGTCAACACAGGATGTTACGTTTGGTCTGACCCCCCCCCCCCTAAGAGCGTTACGTAATTTATGGACGATCCCTATTCCAATTTGCTACATTCCATCAAAAATTACAAAACGGATACTTAACCCTTACGTTCCCAAGCAGGGTCAAAGTGTCCACAGACGAATTATATCTCTAATAATTTCTAAGCGTAGTTAGTGTCAATCCCCAGAGGTGGGGGGGGGGACGTAGGGACTCTAATCATGTTATAAATGCGCCTGGAGGCTGCATTCACCTCAGTGTGTCCTCACAGTCAGCGCTAAAAACTGATTTGGGGTCATTTGGACACCGCTCGGGAATTAACGTTTCAAAAACCGACGACATTGCAAACCAGATCAGGTAAGTTTCAAGGCTTTAAATGTGTGTTTTCTGTATAGTTATGCGAAATACTTGATTTTCGTTATATATAACTTTCTTAGTATAATATTTTAGACGAACATGGAGACTCGTTCGCGCACTCGGCAAGCTGCCGACATCACACAATGATACGTAATTTTCGATTTGTTATATAATAATATTTTATTAGACGAATCATTACGAGTCTTTTTCTCCAGTAAAGTAGAAGTATTTTCCTTCGTCATGCAATAGTTGAGGAATGTTTTTTAGGCCTTTATCATTGATATTTTTTTGTTTTAAAAACAGTGTTTTCTTAATTTTTTTCCTCAAAGTCACCATGCAATTTAATTCGTAGATTTGCAACTAAAATGTTTTTGCTGATGTGAGTTAGGAAAAATGAAAGTTCGAATAAAGTGCTTTAAAATAAAAAAAAGTCATTCCTCAAAAACATTCCATACTTGAAATAAAAGGCGTCAAAATTTTATGGGGTCGGGAACCAACGGGAGGAAAGTACGTCGGGAACGTGAGGGTTAACTATCTTAAACAGGATATGTAAAATTTCCTACACTGATGTTGTATGTTTAACCACAGATATAAGTAATTATTAGTTTAAAAAATTGATATAATTTATTTAAGATTTCATAAGGCAGTGCTATAAAATTTGACGTATTAAATTTGATATCTCTCGCTATAGTACACCGCTCAAGCTAAGGAGCACTTCTCTCTCGCAAGGTGATAAAGATTCCCGCGCGAAATATGTATTCTGCGCTCAACTTATACTACTTTCGACTCAGCCTGCCGTAATACTTCAGAAGTCATATTGGGCGCGTTTTACCAGAAGCCTAAAGGCATTAGGTCTCTAATGACATATTTCCTGCCCTGATGCATGTAATGTCACTTCTGATAGTAAAGGTTAGCTAAGCGTCTACATGAGGCGAGGCGACTATATGTCGACTAATTGGCATGAACGACTAATTAAAATTCATTTCACCAACATAATTACGGGTGGGGGGTTGGCATTCATCCTGATTGGAGAAACTCAATTTTTTTTCTCTTATGGAACGATAAGGTTTTATACTACGCAGTGCTGTAAAATTTCATGTACGTGTATATTATTTATTCCTTTAAAATGTTGTCGAATTTACTCCGAACAGTTTCTCAACACGATCTTGTATTTCACGAAACGTTTTTCATATAAGATACTTATACAATGTAATGTTGTTATTTCTATGACAAACGTAGATATTTTTGTATTGAAATTTTTCTCAGTGTACGAGACCCATTGACGAAGACACGTTTATTAAAGTATTAATCATTTTAATCCTTTCGCGTGGCTGGTGCTCGTAGTTACATTCTCCTTCAAAAAAATATTCCCTTTACCTTACGCCATCTCTTGAAAAATTTTGGGAATCACATTTTTTCTTAAGGAAATTATATCTATTTATTTCTTCGAAGAAACCTGAATGGAATCGAGTTTTAGCATTTAACGTCCGAACCGTTAAAAACCGGTCCGCTTTCGCGCAGGTACTCAAATTCGCGATACTTATTGGTCAGTGAAGTGTTGCTATTGTGAAAGCGGGAAAATGATGCACAGAGGCTAATACTTATGTTAGCGTAAAGATAAGGGAAGCGTTTCTTGCCCTGTACTACCCGACAAGAAAGTTCTCTAGAAGCTCTATCAATGGAGACAATAATAAAATTTGCAGGGAAATGATTATGATATTGACAATGTTTTTTAGTTACATTCAATATTATAATGAACTGAATCCAACAGCGTAGGTCAGCTGCTAGGATGATCTTTATCTTTCCTGATTTGTGTCGCATTTGAAGATTTTTCCCAAATAACGATGAGTCTGGTATAAAATATTTGAATAGTCTAGTATAATATATTGAAAATAGCAGTTAACCTTGTTTGTGTACTAAAAACAAAGCATGTAAGCCATGATTAGTCTAAAAAATGTACATTTCTTTTTGTTGGCTAAAATCTATTTACATATCTTACTCAATTTTTTTAAAAGTCGATTATTCATCTTTTCATAATTATCTTTTACTTTGTAAGTGGTATTTGTGACCTAGTTTTGTAAGAACTATCTATATCTAATATTCATACTTTCTCTATAGGCCGAAAATGATTCCTTTACAGGAATTTTCGGGTTGCCATTTTTGCACGAATCAGTAAATACGTTTGCATCACATAATCAAGTGTTTGTCGTTAATAACATTCAACAAATGATGCTTTTCAATGCCTACCTTTGATTTTTTTTGATTAATTCGTATCTCGTTGGATATAGGTACAATTGTTTTTACAGAACCACGAAAACAATCATGGAGATCTAATGAACCATGCTGATGAGAAAAATAAAAATGTCGGTGAAAATTGTAGCTCTGCTTGTTCAGAATTGGATAACTCGGATCATGCAATTGCTTCGCATGATCCGAGTTATCAGTAGCAGCTCCGAAAGCGACTGAAATGAATCCTTAGAAGAGGTATTTTGAATGAATTAAGAACTTAACATGTAAAACAAATGTTTTTCAAGGAGCGCAAAAAAGCATTTTTAAACAATTTTCTTGAAAAATATTTGAATATACAGGGTGTACAAAAATCCCCGTACCACAAAGAAATCCAATATTCCTTTTTGAATTGCAAGTCGAAAAGTCCTTTGCCACTTTTTACAAAACTCAAAATTAAAAAAGTTATTCAAGTTTGAAATTTGAACAAGAAACTCGCTCTTACGAGTAGTGGGGATCAAAACCATGTACCAAAATTTACCTAAATTTTATTCATATTTTTCTGAGTTGAAAAGTCCTTTGCGACTTTTCGCAAAACTCAAAATCAAAAAAGATATTCCAGTTAAAGTTTTCAATCAATCAGATTTCTCAAATTTCAAACTTGAATATCTTTTTTGGTTTTGAGTTTTGTCAAAAGTGGCAAAGGACTTTTCGACTCAGAAAAATATGACGAAAATTTTGTTTATGCACTTCTAACCTTAAAATTTTGCATTTGGACGGACTTTGAGACTAGAATTGCATAAAATACTGTATGTAACTTAGTGCAAGTGTCTCATTTTGCGTAGACGATTCAAACCCCCGGCTTCGCCTAGGGCCTGAACCCTCGTCTTCGCCAAATTCGACACTTGCACTACGTTACGTAATGTACTATAGAGTTTGGTTTGTGGTTTTTATCCCCATTTGTCGAAAAAGCCTATTTATCATTAAAATTTCAAACTTGAATAACTTTCTTGATTTTGAGTTTTGTAAAAAGTGGCAAAGGACTTTTCGACTTGAAATTGAAAAATGAATTTTGGATTTTTATTTGGTACGGGAATTTTGGTACACCCTGTATTTTTCAACAATATTTTTCTAATGTGCATTGAATATTTTGTGTTCACAAAGATGTGTTAATGACTTGAATTTTTCATAATTGAGAACTGTTATGAAGCAGAATATTGAACCGAAACGGATTAAGGTCCATGCTCCTTTAAAAAAAAACTGAAAAAAAATTTTTTTTTTTTGAATTGAGAAACAACAATTATTTGTTGTAATCACAGAGCTACTCTGCTTAGGCACTTTTGCTGTTGACAACGAAAAAAAGTTATATTTGGAAAATAATTTCAACAACTTAATGAATTTCTGCTTATGCATAACTTTGCATCGGATTTCATACAGCCTGCAGTTGTTTGGACAAACAACATTGTTGCTTTTTTGCCTCATCAAATTAAAAAAAAGTGCGTTCTGGTACCGGTCGGTACTGAATTATGTTATAGAATTGGTTAACATAGTAGAAACAGACTAGTTTGTACGTGCTTTTCGTCAAGTTATATGTATAAACTATATCCCCCAAAAAAACATTTACAACGTAAATTTGGGAGGTGAGAGCTCCAGCCTGATAGTATTACCAAAAACAAAAGCAAATCTTTCGCATACGCTCAGTAAGGGCTAAACTTTACTAGAGTGATTTATGTTATAAGGTTATACATGAAAGGGTTAATCATACAGGTTTCATATATTGAAATTACTACAGATTCGTACGTATCATTTCACTTTTAGTAAATGTGGACTTGAGCCTTTCCAGTCACTCACCTGACCGGCTTTATGACTTACAACAGCTACATATTGTACCTAATGTTGTTGTCGTGCCGTGGGGCACGAATGATGAAACTTGTTTTTTCTTTTTATAAAACTTTATTTCTTCACAATAAGTCTTCCCGACAATGTTTTAACGAACGCG
>JAPYZL010010274.1:0-14852 GCA_030522825.1 Platygaster orseoliae | reverse complement strand
TGTTGGTTTTAACTTTTGTTTGTTCAAAAATGTCAATTTTTGGATGTGTTTTGATGCTGAATGAAAACTATGCCGTCATTACCCCCCTTTCCCCTACATTTTTTAGTGTAAATATTTCTGAATTTTTTCGGTACATACTTATTAATTTTTCGGAAGTTGTACTTTCGGAAAAATGGATTTGGAAAATCGGCTTTCAGAACTTAAATCATTCGGAAAAATGGTTGTTCGGAAAAATGGTAGGAGAAAGTGGGGTAATGACGGCCATAGGGTAATCACGGCCATCACCATTTTCGGTACTTAAAATTGACGTAGGTCTAAACCGTTTACTGTGATAGAAAGCTTATTCCACAAGCTTGTTTTTTAGTAGATGCTGAACTGTGTAGATTTATTATAACTTTTAGTTCCAGACTAGTGCCGATACATAACTATCCGCAAATTTTATAAGGTGTTCAAAATATCGATTATTTCGTCAACACTTTCAGCTACATAATAGAGGTAAATATGTTAAAATGTTGCTATTGATATTAGCTTTCTAAATCAAGTAAAATACTTCATGCGTCTTGCGTAGTTTATGTGTAGTGCATGTTTGCACAAAATAAGGTCAGTGGGGGAATGATGGCTACTAGAGGTGGGTAACGTTGTTCAATTGCGTTCTGATTATACATGCCGTAACTGCGACTCAGATCTCGATGATGACGATGAAAATTAATGTCGTTGAATTATAAGTTTAAGGCATTTTTTTTAATATGTTTCCATTTCATTTCTTTTGCGCTTTTTGTGAGCTAACAATAAAGTTACAATAACAAAAATGTCGAATTTCCATTTGTTTTTCTTCACAGAGCCTTAATTAAGCATTCACAGCGATTTGTGTTGATATTTGTGTGATTTTTTGTCGGTTTTGGAGAGTGGCCGTCATTACCCCACCATTTTTCTAAATGACAAAAACCAACTTTTTTTGAAGATTCTAATTATTTTAGATCCAATCAAAATTTTTTAAATCGGCTGATATACTTTGTTAGCTTTGAGTTACTGTTGTGATCTTAACTTTCATTTGAACCAAAATGTCAAATTTTAGATGTGTTTTGATGCTGAATGAAAACTATGCCGTCATTACCCCACTTTCCCCTATGTAATCGTTGTAATGTATAATGTGAATCCCGAAAAAGACGAGAAATCCCGAAAAATCTAGGGAATCCTTGAAAAGTTCGGTAAATTTGAGTAATTACGAGAATTTCAAAAATTCCGAAAATTTCGAGAATCTTGAAAAGTTTGGAATTCTAGAGAATTCAGGAATTTCAAAAAATTTAGTAATTCTGATAACTCTTCAACTATAGAAATGTTGGGATTGTATAGTACTTAAATATCTATTAGTTCAAAAAGTCGAGAATCGATAAATGCTGATTATATCAATATTTTGGAACTTCAGAGTAATATCGTTTACTCTGAAAACTAAAGTTCATGTATATCTGTGTCGTTGAAAATGTGTAGTGCTTAAAATTTAGATACTCATAAGTGCAAGCATAATTTGTGTTACATAGAAAATCAAAAAGATTATCGTGTTTCAAGATGATCTTCATAGTTTTTATTAAGTAAACCTTCAACACAAGGTCTTATTCTTGACTTTCTAATGAAAAGTAACTGTCTGGGAAATATGTCGACAAGGAAATCGGAATTGGAAGTCATATAAGTGTCGATTTATTCTACATATCTAATATTCACGATGTAACCGAAATTTAAAATGACATAAAAAATTCGAGTCGTCGCCTAGAGAATACAATTTTACAATTTAGAGATTTTTTCGAAATATTTGTGAAATTAACAACTTGACGGAAATAAAATGTAACAATCTTGTAGATTTGAATTTTTTTTTATTAAAAACTTTAGGATAAAATGGGGTTTAGGATTTTAGAAAATTTACAGATTTTTGGAGAAAGAACTACCGTAAAGTTAACGAACCACAAGAATTTGGCACGCTATACAATTTCAGGAATGTTATAAAATTCAGGAAACTCGAAAAGTCCGGGAAACCCCGAAAATGTCGGAATCCCGCACACCCCTAATTATTAGCGTTTTTTCTTGTTCTACAAGTGAAATGAAGCTGAAGCCCGAATTGATTTCACTTTTTTCATCTTTATTCGTCTTCGCTAACAAGATTTGAAATTGAAAATTGGTTGAAATCGTTTGGATTATCAATACAATTTTAAATGAATTAGAAAATTAAGAATATTGCAGTAACTTCGTTTTATTATTAACATTATTTTATTATTGAGTTATTATTTCAATGAAAAATTATCTTATTATAATCGATTAATTGAAAATCAATCGTTTTGAATCTTCATTGGTAACGATTTTTTCGTCGTTTTTTTAATTTGAATTTTCTACAAAATCAATGTAAAAATAATTAATTAAATAAGATAACAATAGTTATGCAATTAATAAGAAATTTCAATTTTCAAGATCAGCAAAATTTTGGTTCCTGATATTTTAGATACAGGAATTTCGAAAATTTTGTATACTTTGTACCACAATATTCAATTGACTGTATTCCTATAAATTCTTTAAAAAATGATGATTTGTTTTCTCATTATTCAGTATTTCTCATTTATAAGTGTGTAGATGCAAATTTTTTATCCAATTTACTGCATAGTAAAAGAAAAAAAAATACTAAGAAATAAATACATAAAAAGAAGTTATGGGTATTGGTTCAACTAATTGAAAATAATAAATTGTGAATTAATATAATTGTGAAAAAATAGTCGTAAGGGTCAAACTCAATTTCGTTTTGAAATGATGCTACAAAATTTAGTAAAGTGTACATTAAATATATAACAAAATTGGAGAACACGATTTGAAGATAAAATTCAGGTGAAATATAAAAAACTAATTCGACATGTATTTGCAACTTTGAAGGCGATAAAAGTCGAAATCAATGGTTTTCAACATTTTCACCTGAAGATTGCGAACACTGACTGAAAGATGTTGAAATTTAAGATGAAATTTCGTCATAATTTTTCATGTATTTTTATTGAGTGTTACCTATTTTTAAGGATTCCGCACAGCTAAAAAATAAATCATCTTTTGATTGAATTTACTCGTAATAGCATCTGAGGGTAGTTATACAAACTTTATCATCCTGAGAAGTTGTAAAATCTATTTCACAAATACAGTGAATCACGAAATTTTGATATGCGGCTTACATTCGAGTATAAATAGTTTTTCACTGATTTCGGGTTCTATCCCTAGCTAAGTCACTGTCATATAATAGTATGAACCTTGTATAAAATTTTTCATAACTTGCGAATTTTTCAAATAAGATCAAGTTTTAGGGAAAAAATGTGACAGATATGAGCTTGCTTGGTTTTTACATTATTATTTATTTTAATTATACACATGAAAGTTGTTTTATTTATTAATTCAAGTATTTATCCAATGATACGTTCTTTCATGATAAAGCGCTAGATGCCAGAAGTTCGCTGAATTGCAGACTTTATATAAATACCTGATAAAATTAATAAGACGCATGTAACACAGTAAATCATACTAAATATTCACGAAAAAACCTCAAGGGATCATAACTGTGCCATTTTTCCACAATCAAATTACATTCAACTAAAACACGAGTTATATGAACTTTCATACAAGGTTCATACTATTATATAAAGCGTATATGACACTTTAGTTTAGCTTATATCCGAGTAAATACGGTACGTATCCACCTTTGTTACGGTCCACCTCAAATCTCAAGACACCAGTTACTCATTACATCTAAGAATGAATGAATTCATGACGTTTCGGTGATGAAGCTACGGCCTTTTCATGCATTAACCATGCAACGACACTACACTACACTATACTGATGATGAGCGTAATGGGTTTTCATGTATATACCTTTGTTTCTCAAGTCTAGGAAAAGTCTTCCTTTCGGAAATTGGCGACGGTTCGGTTGATGTACTTGATTCGTGCGTGTGGTACAGCACATCTGCAATCGCGACAATAGTCTCGAGGAATTACAGAGATCGATGACGGAACGTACCGCGTGACACAGAAAACCGAATACTAACTTACTATGATGAACCGGCCTGGGGACGGGGGCTAAACGCTGCTCACGTACGTGGTGACCGGAATTGGGCCCGGGCGAGCGGCCCATCATCTGGGCTGGCCCAGAGTCGTCCAAGTGATTCGATGACTCTGTGCGGCTACTCGTCCCGACCTCGGTGTCGCTATCGGAACCCAGGGTGTCGTACTCCTCGGATTCCGACTTGAAAGACTTGGATTTTCGACGCGATCGGCCGCGCACTTTCGTATACTGGTCCACATCGCACTGAAAATTTCATAAGATTTTAGTAAATCTTATGAATCCAAGCGATTCGGGTAGACGAGACTACAGTATTTCTCTGCAGTTGTCAAAATCTTAGTCATCTTGACAGATATCCAGATGGTTTCGTGGATTTTTCGAAACGGCGATCATTTGGTACTAATTTCGGATATGTCCGGTAGCGTTCGTGTGTACAGCTGATGCACGAACTTGCCCGAAGAAGCGCCCGAAGATTGCCGGGAATACCCGAGAGATGCACGAACGCGCACGAATACTGTCGAACGTACACGAGTGGCACCAATCAGTGTTTTATCGATTGAATCTGTTTGTAGAACTTTTTTTTTCAGGGTGTATAATATAAATCGATCATAGTTAACGTGATTTTCATGAAAGATTTCAAAGTCACGCGTGCCAATCAGAAATCGGAAGCACCGTTTGGCACCTTTCGGATATGTTCGACAGCGTTCGTGTGTACAGCTGATGCACGAACTCGCCCGAAGAAGCGCCCGAAGGTTGTCGGAAATACCCGAGAGATGCACGAACGCGCCCGAATACTGTCGAACGTACACGAGTGGCACCGATCAGTGTTCTATCGATTGAACCCATTTACGGAACTTTTTTTCAGTGTGTTTAACTGAACAAAATATAAATCGAATGTAATTAACGTAATTTTCATAAAAGATTATTCGTGCTTCACTTTTGCATGCGTGGAAAATCATCATTGCCATTTCGATATCTACCTTTTTTGAAAAAAGGTCGTCTTTCAAAACCGAAACGTCGCATTCGTAATTTTACTGGACTTTTATACGGATTCGTCTGTTTACCTGAGCCCCCTGGAGCATGGTTTCGCTTCTCTCGTAGAAGTAAGCCTGTCTCATGGGATTGGCGGATAAATTTTCCTGCTCGGGCAGATGAAATGTGGCGTATGGATAAATATCTTCGGAATACTCGGGAATGCGTTCCAGAGCGCTAACTTCTCGACAAGGCGATTGTTGGCCGGGTTTCCTCACCGTCGCGTAAAACTGCTCGCGTTGTTCCATGTTGTGTTTGTTCTCCAAAGCCACTTGTCTTTGGGAATTCGGGTCGTTTGTCACGCCGGTTCGAACTGGGTCTAGAAGTTACGTATAGTTCTCCTAACTCGATCACGTTTCCGTCGAATTAAATAGAAGTTTTATCAAACCGAATTTATTTGTATTCATTTTTTCATCATTTGGTGAATTTTGTACGATACTCGAAAACTAGATTATGTATCGACTTTTACTCTGGAAAAAGTGAAAGAAACAACACGCTCATTAAAACTCAAGTGGAAACCAAAAATAGTTGCGAATCAGCATCACGTGAAATCCAAAGCCTGTAATCGAAATCCACCAAGTATCGACGGGAATTTTCTCAGCCACTGGGATGGTAGAAGCTTTTGAATATATAAATGCAAGCTCGCTTGAGGGTAATTTTCTACGGTAATTGGAGTGCCCTTTCATCCGATATTTAGACACTCGATGTTTGTAAGAGCGAAAGGGATACATTCCCACGTGCTACGGATTTTCACTTCGAATGTCAATCATGCACGCTATTTTTAGAACTCAAAATTTTCGAATAGTGCGAAATACGAAGACGAAAGCCTGTGATATGCAAAAATCATATAATCCCCGCTTTGGGTTATGGAAAAGCCACAGCGGGCGATAATGTCAGGCAAACATTTATATTCATTACGACTTAAGCTCGCCTGGGAATTCTTGTCGTATATGCCTCGACCGGGAAGGATTAATCTCGGAACTAAACTGTATAATGACGGGGTTTTGGGGTTGTACGCGGAAATTAGCGGATGTGACTGAAAAAACGTGAAATGAAAATATACCAAAGTGAAAATTTTCATGTTCATTCACATTTATCCACGACTCTTACGTGAAAATTCAACCAAAATCACACAAAGTTGAGATAAAATCACAAACTTACGAGTTCTGAGACAGAAGCAAACACCGGCGACTGCGAGAACGACGGCAAAGAGGGAAATAGCACTTGGGGCGAGCACGTGGGCATCGAGGTACAGGGGGGTTTCCCCCATTTCCAGGGGTGGACCTTCTTGCATCCTCGTATTTCCGTTGGGCGTCAGAGTGCTGAAGAGATATTCCGCCTGAGTTGATCCGGCGTTGTTGTACGCCGTGACCCTAATCTCGTAGCTCGTGCCGCTATCCAAGTCGACTATCGGGAATCTCGATTGCGGGGGCACGTTATTTGATACTGAAACACCGAGTGCATTCAAACAAGCGCACTCAAGAAAACGAAACGATATAATTTCGTGCGAGACGTGGCATGCGGGAAAAGGAGGCTGAGGATCGGGGGAAAAAATTGCCTGGGAATCAATATCCGGAGTAGCATTTCCTCGCAGCCTTTACAGCTCGGTCGAGTATGAAGCCGAAAACTGGTAATACCTCGGGCAATTTCCGCGGTTGACCCACATACGCGGGGTGTTCGAATTCAGGAAAAGATTCGGGGGAATTTATAAGCGGATTTGATGGTGCTTTGGGTGCATTGCAGGTTCGATGAAACAGGAATTTGGAGAATACAAGAAAACAAAGTGAGGACGTGAAAGGAAAAGAAAGTGCGATATGGAATTTGTAGGGCTTAATTTTTAATGAATTAGAAATTGGAGTAGGATAAGTGATGTTCATAAATTGGTGGGCCACAATGGCTAATTTTATAATAGTGGATAAGAAATTTTCCACTTTTCAGGTTTTGGTATGTAAAGAAAATAAATTGTGCTTATTTTTTCATGGTATTTTGAAAAATTGTAGAAACGTAAAAATTACCGATTCAAATTTTTCAAAGTATCAGATTTTAGCGTTTCATTGGCTTTGAATTTTGAACTTGAAGAACTTTCAGTTTTTTAGAATTTTTAAAATCATTTTGAAAGTTTTACTTTTTTTCATATGCAAAAGCTTGAAAAAGTCTTAAGATATTATAAAAATATCTTAAGAAGACTTTCAGGAATTCAAAAAAATTTTTTTGTATGATTTCGATTTCAATTAATAATCATAATCTGACAGATTTTCAATGATATTTGGAAAAATTGTGCTTATTTTCTCAAAGAATTTTGAAAACCTGTAGAAACGTAAAAATCATCGATTAAAAATTTTCAATATAACAGAATTTTTGCGTTTCATTAGCTTTGAATTTTGAGCTTTTAGAATTTTTTTTTTTGAATTTTTAGCTTTTTAGAATTTTTAGAATTATTTTAAAAGTTTTACATTTTTTCATGAGCGAAAGCTTGAAAAAATTATTGGATTTTATAAAAATATTTTGACAAGACTTTTAGAAACCTGAAAAAAATTTTTTTTTTGTATGTATTCAATTTTTAGAAGTAATCATAATCCGACAGATTTTTAATATCTAGAAAAATTGTGCTTATTTCCTCATAATATTTTTAAAAATTGTAGAAATGTAAAAATTAGAGATTAAAATTTTTTAATGTATCACATTTATAGCGTTTCATTAGCTTTGAATTTTGAGCTTTTAGAATTTCTTTTTGAATTTTCAGCTTTTTAGAATTTTTATAATTATTTTGAAAGTTTTATATTTTTTCATATGCGAAAGCTTGAAAAAATCATTGGATTTGTTAAAAATATTTTTACAAGACTTTTAGAAACCTGAAAAAAAAATTTTTTTTTGTATGGATGTGATGTTTATAAATAATCATAATCCGACATATTTTTTATGATATCTAGAAAAATTGTGCTTATTTCCTCATAGTATTTTGAAAAATTGTAGTAACGTAAAAATTATTGATTATAATTTTTCAATGAAGCAGATTTTTAGCGTTTCATTAGCTTTGATTTTTTTTTTTAAATTTTTAGCTTTTTAGAATTTTTAGAATCATTTTTAAAGTTCTACATTTTTTAATATGCAAAAGCTTGAAAAAAGCTTTGGATTTTATAAGAAAAATATTGATAAGACTTTTAGGAAGCTCAAAATTTTTTTTTGTGTGTGGATTCGATTTTTATAAATAATCACAATCCAACAAATTTTTCATGGTATCTGGAAAAATTGTGCTTATTTCCTCATACTATTTTAAAAAATTGTAGAAACGTAAAAATTATCGATTCAAATTTTTCTAGTTAACAAATTTTTAACGTTTCATTAGCTTTGTTCTATTGACAAACTTAAAAATTTTGAGTTCATTCAACTTTTAATGAATGATCTATGTTTAATGTGAAGTTCGGAATTATAATGTTAAAATTGAATGTACGACTTTCAGTCATGAAGATGATTTTGCACTAAGAATCAAAACGTTGACAGTGAAATAAAGTGACTGGGAAAACGAAGAAAATTTTTACTCAATGATGTTCATAAAGTTTACAACGTTGAAAAGTTACATAAGAATTTTTTTCTGAGATTTACAATCAATGATTTAAAACTTCAAAATAGCGAATTCAGCGAAGCCACTAAAAATCGTCGACAAAAAAAGTTCATTAAATCGACGATTAAATTCGCTGTTTTAAAAAAAGGTCGAACTTTTAAGATTTTTGCAATAAAAACTTTTCTCATAAAATTTTGTTTCCTGTAGAAATGTGTATAAAAAGTTTTTTTCATAAAAATTCCAGTTAATAATAAATGTACCAGGTTTACATATGTCCATTACAAAAATTAGAAATTTCTTATAAAAGTGTTACTGGTGTAAAAAAAATTTTTTTTATAAGAATTTTTTATGGTCGACCTTATAAGAAATAGAATTCTGTTAAGAAATTTCTAACTATTATAAGAATTTCACCATTTTTTTAAAGAAGCAAAATCACTAGTGTTTAAACGTGTTTAGAAAATTCCTGGTAAAGGCTTCATCACATTTGTTTTTTCAAGAATTTTAATTATTTTTGGTAAATCTCAGAAAAAAATTTTCGTGTAATTTGTCAACGTTGTATACTTTATGAACATAGATAAGTGATGTGGTTTGTAGCGAGACTAATTCAAAAAAAAATTTTTTTTTGTTATTCATGAAATCCAGCTTAGATTCTTGAGGAAAACCAAGAAAAAAATTTCTTCTTAAATTTGAGCGAAATCGGGCCTGATTTAGATGTTGCTTCAATCAATTATTGAACACGTGATAGAATACATTGAAATCATGTAACGTAATTTCTTTGTTGATGCTTTAAGATTTTTTGAAAATAATTGTACTATACATATTACATTTATTTATTATAAACATATTATAATTATGTTATTTAACACATTACATTTTATATACTATCTCATTATTCGACAAAACTGTCTAAAAATCTAGTAGTATCACAATAAAAATTGCAAAAAAGTGAATTTGAGCCTTGGCCTAATAATATGACCAGGTGCTGCACGAAGAAAATAGTTCTGCTGTAGCAGCACATCTTGGATGTGCTGCGAGAAACTTGCTGTTGCATCTAATGTTACTTAATGAACGAGCAACGTACTATGTTGTAACATGTTACTCTTGATTGGACTACCATATTTTTTTTTTTGCTAGAGTAACATTTCAGTACTAGGTAAAATGTCACAGGTCTTGACTGCTGCAGCATGTCTGGATTAGGTAAAGTAACATTTTTGTAGTTACCGCAGTTAAGATATGATGCTACTTCATCTGACTTGAATATGCTACAACAATCAAGCTTGTGGTTGACGTAGCACGATCAATAATGCTAGTTCACAAACAGCAAAAATGATAAGCAATATGAGCCAAGTAGATTAACAAAAATAACAGTTGTATGTGTCATCTTATCATTTTGAATGTGCTACAACAGCGTGAATGAACAGCTACTTCAACAAGTCGGTAATGCTGCAACAGCAAAAATTTTTAGCTGCAGTAGCAACTCTTCTTTGAGCACATCTAGAAGTGCAGTTTGTGCATATACAATTCAGTGGCGCCAGAATAGCGATGACGGATGTGCTGCAGCAGCTAAAAGTTGAGCTACTGCAGCTAATCCTTTTTTCCCGTGTGTACTACCCTAAGTCTCATTCACTAGGGGTCAATGTCTTACCGAGGAGCCAGTCGCCAGGGTATCTCCGGTACTCGACGACGAAGTACAATAAGGGGCATCCGCCATCCTGCCAAGAGGCCAGCTCTAGCATGATGAAGGTTAGGTTGGTCTTGATGAGATGCTGTTTCCCGGGTGCGACAGGTTTGTTGCCCTTCGTTCGGGCGGACTCAACCTTGCTCGCGCTTCCGCTTCCGATTCTGTTGAAGGCTGCCAGGGTGAAGTGGTAATTGGTGCCGCACTGGAGGCCCTCCAGGAGGTGGCTGTTGGATCGCCTGTCCAACATAACCTCCTCCCACTCGCCATGCTCGCGTCTGTAGGCCAGTAGGAAACCCTTGATCGGAGCTCCTCCGCTGTCACCTTGTTTCCAGCGCAGCTGGACCGCGCTGTTCGTCGTACCGGTCGCCAACAATGTGGGCGGCGTTGGTGGAACTATGTCGAAAGTTTGCCAATTAGAAATTCGGGGGACATCAGGAGTTTGCAGTTCTAGAGTGCATTATTCGATGTCTGTGTTCATCATTCTCCAGACGCAGGAATTTTTTTTTTCGTTTATTAAGAGTGTTTTTTGGAAGTTGAGGGATGTTTTCTGTGGGAATGAGAGGATATTTGGAAAAATCGATGAGAAGAAAATGTTGGAATTAGTCGGAGCGATATGAGTTTTTTTTATTTTCGGAAGTGGAAGTGTTGCATGCATATATATATATATATATATATATATATATATATATATATTTATATAAATTTATAGAATAATATCGCTATATAAATTTTGATTGACTGATAATTATCTTTCATGCTACTTTCATTATAATGAAAGTTATATTTTGTCAAAGATGACTTTTTTCACTCACTCCTTCAAAAGACTCATTTTTCTTTTTTTTTGAACACAAAGATCGAAAACTTCTTCAAAAGGAATCACAGTTTCCTCTCATTTTCCCTTTAGAAACTTTTTCCTACCTTGAACGTGCAACAAGTAAACTATTTCGTCGGAACCATAATTATTTCTCGCCTGGCAGGAATAATTTCCTTCATGGCTGCGTTGTACGTTTTTCATAATAAGGCTGTCGTCCTGTCCTATGTCGTACCTATAGCAGAGGAATTATTCGTCCGTCGAGTTGTATTTGCCAAATGGTTTTATAAGAGGGAAAAATTAATGAACCTGTGCTGCTGCTTTTGTAATTTCATGCCCCCGAGTCGCCATTCGATGAAGGCTCGTGGAATGCCAACGCTAAGGCAGGAAAAACTGACGTCCACTTTCCAAGGAACGACCACTGTCCGACCGAACGAAATTATCGCAGCAGGGACTGGCGAAAATTGATTTTTCCGTATAAATGGAGAAGAATAAATCTCGTAAAATGACGGAAAAAAGGCAAGTTTTCTAGAATATTGCTTTTGGAGGTTGTGTTACACTGATTTTTGAACAGAAATAGTTGTAGCAGCTTTAAAATGATTTTGAATGTTCTAAGCAACAGTTCAATGTTCAAGGTGAATTTGTAATAATTATATGCATATAAATAATAATATAGTGTACCTATAGTGCATATCATATAAATAATAGTTTTCTCGATAGTAATAAAGTAATTACATGAATGAACTCACTTGTGTTGCTGGATTGAAATTTAACAACTGAAGTGCTGGGCCCCTGTCCTATTTTGGTGGAAGCTGTGACCCAGGCTTCGTAAGTTTCTCGTTGCTTGAGCCCAGTCGCATCGTAGT
This sequence comes from Platygaster orseoliae, assembly GCA_030522825.1. Lineage (NCBI taxonomy): Eukaryota > Metazoa > Arthropoda > Insecta > Hymenoptera > Platygastridae > Platygaster > Platygaster orseoliae. The sequence continues at coordinate 2,825 of JAPYZL010010274.1, read as the reverse complement.
GCAAGTTTTGCGCAGGCAGCGAACCCTCGATGGTTCTCACTTCTTGGCCTTGCTCCAGCACGCGAATGTAAACGTTGTATTTCGTGAGGACGCCGTTTGGATGACGCGGCGGCAACCACGATATTACCACTGTGTTTTCAGCGCTTGCTACGGCCTTTATTTTTTCCGGAACTCCCGGGACTGTGCCAATCAGTTCGTATGTAGGGATTTTACGTTTCCACGAATGAGTGGTTTGTTATTCAGATGATTTTTATGCGCTTTGGTTGATGTGGTTTTTAATTAGAAAATATTTTATTTGGGAAATTTTTCACACTTTTGAAATGTACATGAAAATCACAGTTAATTTGGAGGTTAGAATCTTAACTATTATATAGCATTTTAGTCGAATTGATTATATGATTTATAAGTAATTTTTTGTCATAATCACTCGAAAAATATTTATTTGGAAATTTACATTTTTATGAGTGATGTTGTTCTTGATAATTTTCTGATGAGGGCAAAACATATATCGAAAGCTTGAAGAAATACTTGTTTTTCTCATAAGCTTTGTGGATTTTGAAAAGTGGTTTCAAAAATTGATCGTTAAACGACATATACAGTATTAACGAAATTTTTTTAAATAATTTAATGTAAAATCATGATAGCCTAGTTCATGACTGGAATACGATAATTGATTTGGTTATTTTCATTAAGTAAGTCGAAAACATTTTTCTGGAGGCTTTGAATTAATTATTGTGAACTAATAAATCAGTTCATAAAAGTTTAGATAGATTTGACGATATTAAAATTTTTTACTATTTTGACGATTTGAATTTCTTTTACTAGTTTTGACTGTTTTTGCACACTATTAACAGTTTATTATAATTTGAAAATTTTTTACATTCATAATAAGTTTTTTCAGATTTTGAAGTTTTCGATAGAATCGAAAGTTCAAACATTTATGATCATCTGAAAATTATTGACAGTTTTCAAGTTACAATAATTGTGACAGTTTATAAATTTCAGAAATTTTCATAGTTCCTTAGACAATATTTTAGAGTTTCGACAGTTGAACATAGTAAAATATATATTTACAAACCACCAAAACTGTTATGAAATATGGAAAGTAAGAAGTATCAAAATTTGAATGAACTTTCAAGAGCGTAAGAAAAGTTATATTATGTATAATATAACACGTTGCCGACCATTTTCCCGAACAGCCTTTTTCCCGAATGGTCATTTTCCCGAAAGGCCTTTTTTTCAAACTGCCATTTTCCCGAACGGTCCTTTTCCCGAATTCTTATCCCCGAAGGGTTATTAATTTTCCCGAACGTGAAATTTTCCCATCAGCCTAATATCTAGAAATGCCATGATTACACATTTACAAAACAATTGACGCATGAACAAAAAGTGATAATGAATTACCATGTGTGCAATCGCACACAACATCAACCTTTGAATTTCATATCTGAAAAAACCTAATTTGGAATTTTCATCACGAATTTTCTTATTGAAGACTCTTCTTGTAAAATTTTTACCACGACTCTTCTTATGAAATTTTTACCATGACTCTTTTTATTGAAGACTCTTCTTATGAAATTAATAAATGTATACAATTGAAATAAAAGTGAAATTCCCACCGAAATTCGGAAAATAATACTTTCGGGAAAATTGTCGTTCGGGGAATAATACTTTCGAGAAAATGGCCAGTCGGGAAATGATACGTTCGGAATAGTGGCATTTCGGGAAAATGATCATTCAGGTAAATGACCGTTTGGAAACTTGGATTCGGGAAAATGACTGGAAATCAATATAACATTGCCAAATTTTATGTGTAGTATTAATCGAAGATTAAAATTAATCAAGTATTAGGATTTTTAGAATTGTGTAGTTGAATTCGACTATTTCCAATAAATTACGCTTTTTGATAAAATAATAATTTTTGACTCTATACTGGTCAGATTCCACGGATTCTACTAAAGAACAGTCTCAATCAACTATTTGAAATTAAGAAAGCAGGATGTAGTAAAAATTTACCAAATAGCGGTATTTTGAAGTTCGTAGAATGGTAAATTTCACATTAAAAAACTAGGTTTTTTTTTTAAAAAAAAAGATTGTTCTATTTGTTTTTTCATAAAAAATTTAGATAAAAATTGTCTTACATGTCTGTGAAGCATATACAGCAACTATTTAATATCTTTCAGAAAAAAAAAACAATAGTGATTTTTTCATTTTCAATTTTACCACAACATCTTGAAAATTATACTGGAGAAAAAAAAATACGAATATACTTATATATTTTCCAATTAGTTATTTTTACGCTTAAATAATTAGAAAATTTACAAAAAATAACAATTACTTAGAGTCGTTTGCACAGAGATAAATTTTTGGTTACAGCAACCATTCGTTTAGTAAAATATTACCCTACCAAAGTTTTAGGTAGTACAACCAAAACTTTAGGTATGATAAACAAATAATTGGTTATTGCAACCTAAGTATCAGTCATTAAAGTTGAGCATTAGTTGTTATAAATCAAGTTTTGGTTGTAGTACCCAAAACTTTGGTGAGTCCATATTTTACTAAATCAATGGTTGTTGTAACTAAACCATCTTTCTCTACGTGTCTAACTTCTAAAATGACGAAAATTATAATCGTTTTTCAAAAATCTTCTCTCTCAATTCCGATCCTCGGAACAAATTTTCTTTTCTTGTATGAAAAAATAACCTCTTATGCTGAACGATGTAGTTTATTATACAGTGTGTCCCAAATTTATAGGGGCACCCAGTTTTTTAGTCAAATTTTTAATGTTTTTCAACCAAACAAATCTTAATTTGCACAAGCTATTC
>JAPYZL010010236.1:0-12073 GCA_030522825.1 Platygaster orseoliae | reverse complement strand
TTTGAGTTTTGCAAAAAGTGGTAAAGGACTTTTCGACTCGAAATTGAAAAAGGAATTCAGGATTTTTTTTTTATCGCGGACTTTGGGACACCCTGTACTCTCAATAAATTTTGATCTTCAATGAAAAAATGATCAATCTCTTGTTCCTTCACTTTTTTTTCTATAGGTACCCATATTATCGTATACAAATTTAAGTGTCATGATTTTTACTGATTATCACACACGTGCTAATTTTGTAGAAACAAAATAAAACTCTACTCTCGCCTCAAACCATCCATCCCCTCCGAAATTTTTTTCCTCTTGCCATATTGAAAAATGTCTTTTCCCCGCTCGCAAATTTATGAAAATTACCCGTTCCCAGGACACGCATAGACAAAACGGCCGTAAATTGGCGTCTCGTCGTCCAATTAACATATAATTTGTGGGACATTTCTTATTATCATCGTATCCTCATAAAAGGTTATCACGCTCCTCGCATTTTCCAGCGTCCGCAACACATTTAAGACTCGCTAAAGTTCATTGTAAATATGCGACCTTCATCTTCGCGTGCATTATGAAGGGAAGGGAAGGGGATGGGAGGGGTATGAAAAAAAGAATGGGGAAGGGGGGGGGTGAGCGGGACAAAAAAAAAATTGGAAAAATGTTGAGATACGAGCATCCTTGCATTTTCCGCCGGTTTATGGGCCGGCGCCTGCGTCATTCGAATTCTTGGGCGCGGAACAGGGGCGCCGAGTCAGAGGACACTGATCACGTCTCCTTGAAGTTTCACGAAATCGAAAGCAACTATTGCTTCAAATTGTTTTTTAATGAATGTCATATTACTTTATTATCAGCAATGCAATGGTGCGATGAATAATAAAGAAGATGGAGATGTTACATTAACAATAAGTAACATTTTTTTGTGACAGAAATTTTTGTCAAGAATGGATAGAAGCACAATTGCTGAATACTTTCGTAAAATAATTTTGCAATATTTTGGCTAGTTATTGAGATGTTGGAAATAACATTTTGAAACGTACTTTATTATTAGAATAGGCAACTTTTATTTTTTTCTAAAAAAAAAGGTAAATCGCATCTTTTGGAATCGAGAAATTGATTCTAACGATAGAAGTTATTGAAAAAAAATTGTTCACTAGAAAAAAGAGTCTTCAAATGTTGGAATGGATTTCTCAGTTTCAGAAAATATAATTTGATTTTAGGTTTTAGAAATGATATAAAAATTATATATTTGAAGAATAACAAAATTTAAAGATGATATTGCTGATATATTTTTCTGATACGTTTTTCCGTATTCATATTTCCGCTGGACATTTTTCCGCATATATTTTTCCGAAAACATGATTTCCGTTTTTCCGCAAACCTGATTTTCGCATGACCTTTTCTCCGCACGAACATTTTTTACGTATGTAACAAATACGAAAATGAATTATAATAAATTCAAATATTTAATTTCTGAGTTACCATGACCGTGATCGCCGCATTTAATAAGTTCTTGTATGATTTTTCAGTATTTTCGAAAATAAATATTCATTTTGGAAATGAACTTCAAAATTTCCGGTGCTTAAACAGATTTGTTAAAAAAACAGTATCTTCCATATTTCTTTGCTATATTATAGGATTTGACAATTTTTTTTCTATTGGATTCGTATTGATTTTTAAAAAGATTTCTGAAATTCAATAAATTCTCTAGAATAATTCAAAGTTTTCAAGGTTTTGAGTGTGTTATCTTATAGATTATTTCAGAAATTTGTACATACATCTTCAGTTTTGAAAAAAATTTCTATATTCTATAGGGTTTTCGTTTTTTCTGGTGTGGAGGAAATATTTTTTATAAATTTTTTTTTAATGTAAAGACTTCCAACTCGCATTTTTTCTTCTAAATAATTTTCCTCTAAATTTTCTTCTTTTTTATTTATTTAAAATTTTTTTATCTAATCACAACAAATGATTTATTTCACATTTCATCATTAATCAATTATTTCTTATCAACAATTTATTTTTTTAAAAATGTATCACCCTTTACATCATTATGTAAAAATATTTTTTATAATCAAGTCATTGAAATAAAAAGCACGTAATTTTGGAAAAAAATTTTATTTATCTTTAGTTATGAATAATTATGATATATTTCTTCTGCCTTTATCATTAAATTTTTAAGATACAGCTTACTAATTTTCTTCTTTACTTCTATTCAGCTTCCTTATTCTGTTTTTATTTAATGTAATTTTTTAATATTGTAATTAGTGAAAAGTATTGATCAATTGTGATTTTTCCAGATATAGAGAGATTCAATTATTGTAAATTTGGAAATGAAGGGAAAAAAATGCATATTTCGGTTCAGTAACAGATGGTGAATTCGAAATTTTGGGTAAAATACAGGATTCAAACAAAAACACTGAATTTCTAAGAGGAAGGAACATAAAACTGATTAGCGAAATTTCAGAAGATGATAATTTGATTTGTTATAGAAATATATATTTTTTGGTCACTTCAAAATCAGCATGAATTACTTAAAAATTTTTATGTTTTGAAAAAATGTGAAGATGGAATATTCAAGATCACTGAACAAGAAGAGAAAAAAATACAAGTTTAGGAAGAATAAATAAGCTGATTTTCAATGTATACAAGGAAATTTTATTAATAAATTATTAAAAGTTATTGAAGAGTTAAAAAAAAGTAAAGTATATAAATAGTTTATACAAAAAAATAATGATTCGTATTGCATAATAGATTTGCGATGATGTTTGAAATGTAAATATAATGAGATTTTAATAGAACGAAGGTTTTTTTATTTGCTAAAATTTGCGGAAGCTTGTACATGCGGAAAAATGTCCAGCGGAAAAATGAATGCGGAAAAGTGTCCGGGTACCTATACAATATATACATGAAAAAATTTTTCAATAAAATTTACCGAGTTACCAGGAAAATTTATGATGGAGTTACTTTGAGGGGAATATTAGCAAAATTGAAAATTCCAAAATAAAAAGTGTCTAATAAAATTCAACCATAAGACCAAAATACTTCGTGTTTCATCTTATCACATGATGAAAAATATTATCATTTCAGCAATATAAATAATTTTTTTTATTTTCAATGCTCTTTTTTTTATACCAATAAAACAGAAATCAAATAAATGTAGATTACTAGGAGCTAAAGTTTTAAGTTTCTTTTAATCATTCTATTTTCTTTCAAATCTATATTTATTCACTCTATTCATCGGATTGAATAAAAGAAATTTTAAACCTTGGCTTCGAGTGATCTTCATTTATTCAATTTCTGTACTATTACAATAAAAATCAAATAATGTAATACTATATATAGCAATATTACAATATAATGAAAAATCGCTAGAAAACGAAGCAATTCATAATCTTAAAAAATAACTAGATATCTTTCAAAAAGCATCAAATCAAACCAAGAAACATCTGTATATTAATACAAAACTCACTGTGACCAGAATTAGCTGAAAACACGATAAAAAAATTTTTCAAATACTACGTTTCATATTAAAAATTACACTTTATACTTCAATCACTTAGAATTTTTAAACTATTCTTTCTTCTGAGTTCTTCTACCTCGATGCGAATTCTCATAGATCCTCGTACGATATACACGAATCCCTCGTGACCCAAATCAGGGACATGAGTTCATATGGTTACAAAGGCGCGTCGGAGTCATTTCGAGACGAGTTCCTCTCGCGGGTGTATTATTCTTGAAGGGGCCCCAGGTCCATGAATCTCGTGACCACGAAGCCGGACCAGCCATAATCGGGCCCATACCCCGATACCCGGCTGACGCTCGCCCCATGTGGCAGTTTGTTTTATGTCTGCCATGGCCAGTTCCGGCTGGCAAGGTAGAAACCTGCCATACAAAGCTGAAACAGCGAAAACAACTGATTTCCAGTAAAGTTTCACCGTGAAAATCAGTATATCTGATGTTTCCACATTGAATTGAAGAGAATTCTTAACGTTTTTTACATAAAGTGACCTTTTATTAAACTCATCAAGACTCTTCCTTATGAGATACAAATTTTCAATACAATTCATCATGAAATTCCTCATCGAACGTTGGCTACATGTTTGGAAATTGTTTTCAGTCTGAAGTTCATACAAAGTAACTTAAAAAATGTAGCCTTCAACGCCGAAAAAAATTGTGTCTTCCTTATCCTACCCTTGATGACAATGTCCTTGTAACCTGACAGTATACAAATATTTTTCCGTCCAAGTTGAGAGTATTTTTGTTCCTGATTATAGATGTCACTTGGGTTGGAATTTTAATCTTGGTCATATATTTCGCGATAATCGCGATACTGATTATTGCGACGTATATTGCACCTCGAAATAGCGTTCCGTGTCGTTAAAAGGTGTCCGGAGGTCAAAGTAGCCTCGGCTACATTTTTCTTGATGAAACTGTCGCTTTTTGTCCGGTGCCGGAGTGAGAAATGAAGGTCGTTATGTTTTTGGTCAAGGGGTAATCTTTTCACTTGATCAATGTGAGTAGAATTAAACAGATTTCATATCACAGGTAAATATAGAGAATAAAATATATGTAACACGAATAAAATGATTTTGGAATAATGTGGTATGATAATAAAAATTATATTATATATGCGATAAACTATTATAGGAATGTGTAATAGTAATGTAGACCTTTCTATAAAATGTTTTAGATAAGAGGAATTATTAAGTATAAATACCAAAAAAATTTGTATCTTTGTCGATCGCTGAAATCACTCGATGACTTTGAAAACAACAAAATCATTGGAGATACATATATTCATAGGGAACACGTCAATCTTATTTCGCAATCGACCTTGCTTTACCATAAAGTTTAAGAGCCCCGTAATATGACTGTTTTGCGATTTCAATCACGCGATATATTACCAAGATTACATTTTTACCCGCGTCTACATCGTAAAGATAAAGATTTCAATGATATCACATCGCTGCGATAAGCATCGGAAGCGCGGAATAACAAAACGATTGATTCCCCGCGTTTCGCGGAATGATTACTGTCGATTATCTGGGACATTTTGCACCCCAGAAAAAAGGCTTGTTTTCGATCGAAGATAAAATGCGTTCGCAGCTATTTCCAGACAGAAAAAATCGTTTTTTAGAATCGCGATTGCAGCATTATAATTAGAAATCATTATCGTGAAATAAATTTTTTTAATGATTTCTTTGAAATTACTTTTTGTGTGTTTATGAATGTCTTTTTTACTAAATATTCTAAAAATTCCAAATTTCATATCAAACATAACTTTCTCATCATTTATTATTATTTACCCTATTGCTTATAATTATTTTCTATGATTCCTTGAATGAAATCTTTCGCTAGTTTGAGAGTCAGCGAAATTTTTTCTCGGCACATTTCACACGATCTCTTCGAAGAAATCGTAATGCATCGGATAAAATGCTAACGATATTCGAACTCGTTGAATATGAAAATATGGATCAAATGCTTTCCAGAGAAATCGAGGTTGTTTTACTAGGCTAGGCGTATTAACTTGTCGCAAACAATTAAATTTCCTGTTCTAAATAATGCAGAGGATACATTATAGTCTGCACGCACGACAATTCGAGCGGAAGAGAAATTGCAGTAGTCTCGAGAATGTGTTCTGTGGCTTGTAAGAAATAATAATGGGTCAGTAGAAAATTGCATAATTTGTTCGAGTGACACTGGAATTCCCACTTGAAAGATCGAAATTTTGTTGTATAAAGTAGTATTAATCGAGAGTTGTGACTGAAAATTTTGTTTGAGAGTTTGTATATTGCATTTGACTGTATGTTTGTAAGGTGAGCCCCATAAAAAAATTTTCAAGGTCACACCATTGACATGTCATATTTCAAAAGTTTTCATGTAGTACGAATTTTCGGATAATATTTTTTCACGTAACTTCTGACCTTATATGTTTTAACTCTACCACAGTTTCGACGATATTTTCTTGTTGTATTTACCACAATGAGAATAATAATTTCAATGAATAAAACATGCATCGAGCGTAACTTAAGCGCAGTCGTTAATTATTCCAAATCGAAAAGTATTATCGAAAAATCTCGATCGTAAAAAAAAATTGCGGTACATGAATGGATAGTGTTGCGTATTAACATAATGCACTTTATGGTTACCGCGAGGCGGAAAATAATTGTCCTCTGAAAATCGAGCGTAACGAATTTATTTGTTCGCGATCGCGTTTCGTTGGAATCGAATGGTTTGAGTGAAAGGCGTATATTCACTCGTGATTTCAGTGTTTTTTGTGTGGCAGCGAAATGGAATCAATGCCACCACGAGTTATTGCAGCAATTTCAATGCTTTTTTGACGTTGTTTAATTTACTTTTAGATAAATTAAGATACCTATTTAGGTCTATTTATAAGACGACGAGAAAGTTCGGATTAACTGTAGGAACGAGGTGAAACTAGAAAAACTAGTTTATTTATATTTCTGTGGTTCTTGCTCGCGATTACATAATTTTAGAGATTTGTAGGCTGCTTTAATGATTCGCCGTTTAATTTGATGATTGTGATTATAATATGATAATAACGATAAAATTGACACGAGTGATATTTATAAATTGAATTGTTTCAATAGTGATAGCTAGAACGGAAATGGAATCTATGAATATTATTGGAATATGAAAATTTACTATGCTACCGTACAGACACTAAATATCTATGATTTTTATAGTACAGTTTTTGAAAAAATTTGCATGCATTTTTTTCCTTTACCTATATGTTAAGAAAAATAGAAAAATATTTTGCAAAAATATTAAATATAAATTTAAGTAGGTTGAAATTGGAAAAAGAAAACGAGAAAATTCATGCAGAGTACGCCGCGTATATTTGGATTTTCACACTTCATAACAGATAAATTTCGAAATTTTTAAAATTTTCAAAAATTAAAAAAAAAATTCGAAATCCTAGAAATTCATTGTAAGTTCTTATGAAAAGCTAAAAATTCTAAAGTTTACATTACATAGGTATATTAGCTCTTTTCAAAGCAAATAACATTTATGCAAATGGGTTAATATAGAACAATGGGAAAATGATGAAAAAGAACAACTAATGTAATAGCGAGAATTTGAATAAGTGTTGAGATGAAAAAGTTGGCAATATCATTTTTTTAGGTTTTCGCGTCTAGACACTTCGTATCCGATATTAGAAAGTATTTCAATGTATTGATTTGTGTATATTGATTCCAATAAAAATGAATGTTTACATGAATTAATTGATAAACATTTTAATTACGAAAATATGACATTATACAGAATTTTTGTGAATGGAAAGCATACTTCAAATTTTTGAGAAGTTTTATTTTTAAGTTTGAAAAGTGAAGTTACTGGTACTAGTTAATTATGCTTATTTTAATGTGTCAGTTTTCAAGTAACAATAAGCAGATTCGAACGATACAGTAATTTTACCTTGAATTACCTTGAATTACCTTGAATTTACCTTGCCCAAAACACAAGGAAATAAAAATTCGAAGATTTTAAGAATTTGTTTATTTTTTCGAAAAATATTTATCGATTTCGAACAAATTTCATGATTTTAGGAATTCACCGTATACTAAAAAAAATTTAGAAATTCGAAACGATTCATTTGGATTCGTTATTCGTTTGAACTATAAGTAGAGTTACTCTATTATTTTCAAAAAAATCAATAGTAGAATATGTGACACAATTTAAAACGGCCAAAACTGTTGTAAAACTGTTGAAATTGCCGAAACTGTCATTTTTCCTGACTCCTAGACAGTAAAATTTTTTATTAATCTTCGAAAACAGTCAAATCTTCTATAAACTGTTCAACTTTAAAATCTGACAAAACTATAAAAAATTGATCAGAAACTGTCAAATTCTCCGAATTTTTAAAAAACTGGTCAAGTTTCAAAATTGTTGTCAACTGTCAAAAACTGTAAGAATCGTTTGAACTGTCAATTACATTGTAATAATTGTATACATTTTTGTTGTAAGCTCAAATCATATTCCAACGAGCAGTAGGGAATTTACCAAATGTATTCAACTCGGTTTGAAAAAAATTTGATAAAACTGAGCAAACAAACTTTTCTAAATGACGAAAAAGTATCGAAACAGCAAAACCCTATGTATATTCACTTTAAGTAAAGGTTACAAGGAACGAAAGGTTCAGCGAGCATGTACCGACATAAATATCAATAATCCTGACGCGGGATTAAATCTCCCTTCGGGAGACTTTCAATTTGTCGTGAATAATGGCGCTCCGGGCAATTAATAAAAATTTCAATGAAACGATAAGTGGCTGCGGCGAGGGTAAAAAGGGACGATTCATTTTCCGCCAGTAGCATTAAGTATGACACGGAAAAATGCGATGATCACTCTCCCCCTAATCTACTTAGCGTCTCTTATGTCCATTAGGGGCGTGCGAGGCGCACGCGGAAAAGGGCTCGGGTAATGAGCGAAGCGAGGAGAGGCAAAATCGCGCGGACCCGAGTGCCGTTGGTGGGGTGGGGGCGAGGGGGGGGGTGGTGTAGGGAGGAAGGGAGGGAGAGGGAGCCCTTCCAATCCCCGCCCGCGCGAATAGCGCGAGTGACGTTATTCGCGCCGGGCAAAAAGCGGAAAGCAATCAAGGGGGTCCCGATATGGTGAGCCTAAGGTCAGGACGCGGGCCCGGGGACGACGCCGAGAGCGAGGAATGCCATTATCGCGAGGGGGCCCCTCGGGACACGCGTCATTTTCCGCGCCGCCCTAAACACGCATTTTCATACGTCGTCGTCGTATGAATATGTTTTTGAGATTTTGATGGATTTGTTTTGAGTACAGTCTACTATAAAAAAGGTTTCCTCTTCATACAGTCAGCACTCGATAGTAGATTTTTAGCGTATAGTCAAAATGTGGGGTATACTGTTGACTCTCAAAAAAAAAAAAAAGAAAAAGTGCATAGAAGTGAGTGCACAGAAAAAAAGAGTTTACTGTATAAGCAAAAAGATGCGCTGTTTCAATGCAACTTAACATAACAATTTTTTTTTGCATCAGTAGCTTTTTTTGTGTCCTTAACAAATCTTTTTTGCTACCAGACACAATTACTTGACAATGCAATTTTATGCATTTTGAATAGATTCTAGAACAATGATTCTGTATAGCAATCCACAAAAATACTAAAAATCCTTCGAAGTTTCATATATTCTAGAAAAACGCGAGAAATACTAGAAATCTTTAATAATATACTCAAAAACTATGTAAACATAATTTTTCTAAAAATTTATGAAACTTTGAATTTTAGAACTACTTCTAGAAATCTATATTGAAAACGATAGAACTACCAAAAATTTCTGTAAATTGTAATACTACCAAAAATATAAAAAAGCTAAAAAAATCTATGAAAAAGAGACTGCATCATGAAAAATCAATTTTTGCTGATACAGCAAATCTTTTTTTTGTGTGATGATAGGTATATAGTTGATTTTCATTTTGAGTGGTTTGTGAATATTGCTAACTTCTGGTTTGTTCCTGTTAATGTAGATAATTTTTTTTAATAGTTTATGATAAAGTTAAATTTAAAAAAATAGCTCTTAAAAAATCAACAGTTGATCGAAGTTCTGAATGTCAAGTCGTGATGTGGGTAATGTGCTTTATATTACGCCTGAAATAAAAAACTCTAAAAATTGAACTCACTTGTGAGATGTAACAAAGTCACTGCATGACTTGAAATTCAAAAATTGCCTTCACTTGACATATGTTCACAATTTATTTTAAGCGAAGATTTATCATAATTTGAAGAAATAATTTTTGACATAATCCAAGTTACGTAGTATGAGTAAAAATATATTTCTCAACATTTCCATTAAAACAATTAAAGTACAGTTACCACCAAAGTCGTGGTCTTTAAATACAGTAAAATCTTGATGAAAATTCTCTGAATGCAGTGAAACTTTTAAAAAGTTGCTAAAAATATTGTAAATCCATGGTCAGTGTCCTCTCATAGTAGACTTATTTTTATGTGTGCGCTCAAAATAGTCAACTCTCAATAAATAGTATCTAAATAAGTCGTATTTCGATCTTTTGATGAACTTCTACTATTTGCTATTATGAACTATCTTTGAAATACTTACTGCAACATAGTATAAATTCATGATACCATCATTATCGCGAAAATCATGTCAAAGTTCGACATTCCACACATGTGTTCTTGATATTGATATATGAATTGGCCAAGCGGGTTACAGTAGTTTTGTAACAACACAACTAAACGAGTTCGATCTCAGACGTCTCTAAAAATTTTTCCTATCTGGTTTCATGTTTTAAGTCCTGTCATTCCTGTCCGACTAGTGAATCAGATTGCAATTTTTCACATCAATTTCCGACATCTTAATGCAAAATGTACTTGCATAATAGATTAAATAACTTTTTACGTAAAAACGGTAAAATTTCAAGTTTTAATATAATATTCATGAGAATAATTGGAGATAAAAAATAAAAACGTATTTCAAGACAAGATTTTCACAAGAGTCTAGTTTTTAATAACTTTTTACTCTCTCATAAGTTTTTTTATACTCAGAATGCTAATTTATTATATTTTTGATTCATGCGTTTCATGTGGCACGTAGAAAGTTGAAATTCGCAAAGTCCGCATTAAACATTTTTTCGTGAAACGCCAGATCTAGAAAATCTCTGGCTAGACGGGAAAAAAAACCAGGCCCGGTTTTCTGTCTTTAAAAAATAGGAAGAGGGAGGGAGGAGAGGGGGAGAAAAACACCACGCGTCGTTGGGAATAAAATTTGTGTCGTCGTGGCCATATAAAGCACTGACTGAGTGGCGAATCGAGACGACGTGTGCCCTGAACTTGCAGATCTTACGAATGACGATGCAGCGGACTAGGCGGCTGCCGGTGTAACTAGTTTTTACCGTAACGCCATGAAAAGTCGTTATTTGAGGCCATAATCCGCGCTGTTTGTCAGGGTGAAGGAGAGCAGTGGTGTTGTTCGAATGGGGCTCGGTCCTTTTTGCGTCGGAAATTAATTGGAATGAAATCGAGGATGGAGAATTCGAGGAATTTCATGAAATAATGTTGTCGTTTTTGTTGTAGTAGTGTTGGGTTTGATATAAATTGAAAAATGAAACTGTTTTGAGAAATTTTTAAATGAATTCAATGGTGTCTAATCTATCGTATCTGAATCTATCTTTTTTGAAATAATTGGTTCAGGATTTTATTAATATAAAAAAAAGTTATTCGATTCAATATTTTGGTTTAGCTGTGAAAAACGTGATAATATTATACACACTTTTAAAAATTTCGTATGATTGAGTTAAAATACTTTTTTTATGTTCCAGTAGGAAAAATGTAACAAAAAGAAGTGGTTTAAAATTTTGACGAGTGGGATACAATTGCTCTGCTTTTTAATTTCAAACTGAATTATTACCCCCTTCGAACAAGTTTTTTTGACAATTGACGTATCATTTTCAAATTTCAAATAAAAATTGTAAAAACGTCAGAGTTGTAATTTTTATACTGAAATCGCATATTCACGATTTTTCACGTCAACTTGAATAATTTTATGATATAAAATAAACGACGGTTTTGTTTTATCAACACTCAATCTTCTTTAGATACATCATTTCAGATTCAAATGAATGATTTATGTTTTTTTACTTGAAACAATAATTTTTTATGTAGTATATAATTTACTATATGTGATTTTTTATTGTATTATATTTATGTTACTATTTTTTTACTTATAGATATAAATATATAAGGTGTCCTAAGTAAAGTGTGACAGCTAAAAACCATAGATTTCTTTTGAAAATCTCAGACTTTTTCTCCTTTGCCATTTTTTAAAAAACTCAAAATTTAAAAAGTTATTTAAGCCAAAAATTTTAATTAGGTAATGCCCTTTATCGACAAGTGAGGGTCAAATTCACGGACCAAACTTTTTGCAATTTTTTTTCATATTTTTCTGAGTAAAAAAGTCATTTGCCACTTTTTACAAAACTCAAAATCAAAAAAATATTCGAGTTGAAAGTTTCAACCAATCAGATTTCTCAGATTTCAAACTCGAATATCTTTTTTGATTTTGAGTTTTGTAAAAAGTGGCAAAGGACTTTT
>JAPYZL010010218.1:0-19422 GCA_030522825.1 Platygaster orseoliae | reverse complement strand
CTCTTGGCAATATTTACTAATGTTGGAAATTATCACCACTTCGCCAAAGTTTTAGTAAATTCTACCCGCCGTTTCGATAAAATTTACAAAAAATTTTTCTGCGTGTACTGGATTACATTTTTAAATTTAAGATTTTAGAAATTTTCGAATACTTTTTTGGAGCTGGAGAATTCGCATTTGGAAAATAATTGCAATTTATTTAATCAGTCGCGATTTTGAGAACTCTACAGTATATATAAATTAAATTTAGGAATTTTAGAAATTAACTTTAGAGTTTTCACTGAAACTCAATCGGAAACTTTAAGTGGTTGATTTTTAATATATAATTCCAGAACAATTTGTATGCATACAAATCATGATTTGTAACATTTCAATGAAGTTCGAGAAGTTTGTTCGACCCAGTGAGTAAAAATAATAAAAAAAAAATATATAGAATTTACGAAAATATTGAACATCTGAAAAGCTTTGAACTCTGAAGCTTTGAATTCTAGAAATTTAGATAGTAGGTTACAAAAATACACGGAAAAAAATGTATGGCAAAAATTACCAAAGATTCAGGATTCGCTGGATAACGGTGAAATTTTGTGATTTTTTCCCAAAAAATATAGTAATTTCTACCACGTTTTAAATAAGAAATCCTAAAATGTGGTAAAAATTACTATATTTTTTGGGAAAAAGTGACAAAATTTCACTGTTGTCCAGCGAATCCCAAATCGTTTGGTAATTTTTGCCAAAAAAGTTTTTTCGTGTAGCAAAAAGTGTTCCGAATCATAAATAAACTCTCAAGAAATACTAAAAGTTTTAGAATTTAACTAAGAACTGTTTTCTGAAAAATCTAAACAATTATGTACGATCTATAAAACTTAAAATTTTAGACTATCAAATTAAAAAAAAACTCTATAAAATATCATAAAGATTTAAAAAAGTACGAAAATATAAAAAATCTATAAGACATCCAAAATCTACTTACCATCAATTTTCCTAGGAATGTTTAATTGTACTGGAAATCTATTGAAATTAAAATTCTGGAGTATCGAATTTTCGAAATTTATATGAAAATCCGCAAGTAAATTAGAAACCCATGAAAAATTTCAAAATTCAAACTCGTAAATTTTAATGATTCAGCATCGGGATGTAGAAATTTTTAAAATAAATCATAAAAA
The DNA here is from genome assembly GCA_030522825.1 of Platygaster orseoliae. NCBI lineage: Eukaryota > Metazoa > Arthropoda > Insecta > Hymenoptera > Platygastridae > Platygaster > Platygaster orseoliae. The sequence goes on along the minus strand of JAPYZL010010218.1, from coordinate 18,259 downwards.
ATACAAGAAATCTATAAAAATACCAAAAAATACAAAAAATTCTGTGAATAGCATTTGTACAAAATTTTAGATATTCCTGAAATATTTCAAAAATATATTTCTTTTCATATTCATTATTAATACGATTTGAAAGTTTATCTGATATTATTATTAATTTCTATATAGCTCTCTGAAATGCAATGCTCTAGGAGTCAAAAAGTTCTGAATATTTAAAAATTTTTTTTTAATTTTCATGAAAATAATATCGAGATACAGTGTTTCATCACATACGTATTTAAAATTTGAAAATACTAGAAATTCATTGATATGAAAATTCTTGAGCATCGAAACCTAGAAATCTTAGAGTGAATCATATAATTACAAAAAGTCTATAAAAATACCAAAAAATACGACTGGAAATTGCACGAATAGCATAAACTACCGAAATTTAAAAAATTCTTGAAATACTAAAAAAAATATATTTCTTTCGGAATTTTTCGATTTTTAATCTTTGATAATCTGGTTTCAGTTATGACATTTTTAATTTTACGAATTTTAGAGTTTCAAAGATACAAAAATTTGGGGTCCAGAATCGAACTTTTTTTCATATACGAATTCAATATGATGGAACTCAATTTTTGTGATTTTAAAGTCACAGTGTTCAGAATTCTGACTCTTTTTAACTGTTCTAGTATTTTTCATATTTGTTCATTACACAGAAATTCGATGATCTAGGAATCCAAAAAATTTCTAATATTCTATAGATTTTCAAGAAAACAACATCAAGTCAAATTTTCCCAAAAAACCCCTCCCAAACATATTCCCGACCTCCCCCCCCCCTCTGGAACCATTCCCAGTACATTATTCCAAAGCTCCACAATCATTTACTCCCTCAAGCGACGTCACAATCTCCCAATATCGTATCAATTTACCCGATAATTATCGATCACTTATTCCTCTAAATCCGCCACCACGCCAGTTTTCCCAGGAAAAGTAACCTCCATAATCCCCTTAGCAGCCATGGAGGAGCACGAACGCGATACAACGAAATTACCCCCAAGGTCCGAAGGTGGAAGCTAGAAAGCATCCAGGGTTAGGCGTCGCGACGCCCGGTTCCCGAGGAGCAGCATCCGGAAGCCCCGCCCCTGCAGAAGTCGGCACCAACCGGGAGCCTAACTTGGGTAGCGGTAGGAGGAGCGACTGTTCCGCGGCCACCTGATCGAGGCACGAGGAACTTTCCAGTTCCAGCGGCGCCAGTGTCTCGCAGTCCCCTGAATCGCGACGTTCTTGTTGCTTTTTTTCTCGACAAGTCAAGCACCCCGCGGGCCCCCGTTTACCCTCGTTGCCCATGAGTGTTTCGTTGCGAGCCGACGTTCAAAGTGACCAGAGGATGATGCACACTACGAAAATGGAGCCCCTCACGCCACCCCACACACCGCCTCACAGCCCTCAGCAACTCAGCCCTCAGAGGTACCCCAGGAACCAGCCGGTCCAGCATCCCTCAGGGTACCCTCTGGTTTTCATGGACCACTGGCTCAGGGGCGCCGCCCTTCTGGCAGCTCGGGGATGCTGCCCGCCGACCCCAGGTCATCACCATCCGGCGATGCACCCTGGACTCTCGCCGCCTTCGCACTCCACCTTCCTCGGCCGAAAACTCTCCGGCCAGAGGCCCAAAAAACAGTTCATCTGCCAGTTCTGTCATCGGCACTTCACCAAGAGCTACAACCTCCTCATTCACGTGAGGACTCACACGGATGAGCGACCATACTCTTGTGACATCTGCGGCAAGGCCTTCCGCAGGCAGGATCATCTCCGAGACCACAGGTGGGGCCCAATTTTATTTCAAAGAAAAGTTTTTCAAAGGTTTTCCTAAAATATTGCTTCCGTTTCGGCGAAATGAATCGAAAACATTCCAAGTCCGTTTTCGGTACGTCCTTGGAACGATTTTCCCGATTGTTCGTGGAAGGGCTGTTTCTCGGAACGTCGCGATTTCTGGACGGCGCGGATTAAAAGCGCCGTCGTCAAACGTCGATTGAAAAAATAGTTCCCAGAATCGCTTTTCTCAAGGACAGTCCATCGCTCCCGAACGTCCTTGAAACGAATTCCAGAAACTACCGTTTTAAAGTCAAACGACGTTTGTTTTTTTAAATTTACTCTTAATTAAATGAGTGAATGTTTATCCAACAATTTTTACCCCTTGTTATTGGCTAAACTTCTATAACATTTTCAAATTAAATTGCGCTTTTATTATCTTGGTTGCTTCGTTTGAGCAATTTCCGTAAATGAAACACGGTTTTCAGGTACATTCACAGCAAGATCAAACCCTTTAAATGCGCCGAATGCGGAAAGGGATTCTGCCAGAGCCGAACTTTGGCGGTGCACAAAAGCACCCACAGGGACGAGGCGCCCTACAAATGTCCCGTTTGCTCGAGAAGTTTCAACCAGAAAAGCAACCTCAAAACGCATCTGCTGACGCACACGGACGTGCCACAGGACCTCAGGATGGACGCAACCGCCGTCGCGACGACGAGGCCGAGTCCCGAAAAAATCGGCCAATTGCGCCCCCTCACGAGAACCGCGCCCGCGCCAAAGCTAGGTTTTAGCATAGAGGACATAATGAGGCGTTAATTCGGACATTAAAGGTCGTATTATTAGTCGTAATTAATTCAGGGCGGAGCCGTGGTTGGTGGAGCTGGAAAGTACAAAACTGGAAATACACTGGAATTTGGACGAGTGGTTCTGTTCGGGACTGTGGACCGCTTATCCAGGTTCGAGTGTATTTCGTTACATCGACAATTTATGTCGGATGAACAACGTGTTTCCTAGTTTTTTGTAAATTTCCGGTTTTGAGAGTTTCTTAAACAGTTGTGAATATTTTTTGGAAGGAGATGTTATGGTATTTATTTTATCATAATCAGCTTCATTCTCCACGAGTCAAGCCATGAAGATTCTATTAGGTTGAACCGTTGGAATAATTTATAGAAGCGAGACTGACGTTGTGATTTTTAGGGATATACATGTTTCAGGGGCTCATATAGCTTTGCTCGCTGTCTGTAATCAGTGACTTTTTTTTGAGTTGTTGGTCATTATCTCCGATTGTCTTTGTGATCGGGCTTGGTATCGTGGGAAGCGTTTTTTACTGCTGTGGCAATCGCGTTCAAAGAAAAATTTCTTTTGAGTTTTTTTGTCTTGTGTATACATGCTGATTTCATCAAATACTTTTATGGGAAAAATTAATGAAATGTTTATTAAAAACAGAACTTTTTTCGATTAGTACTTTATTTCCGGAAAGTTTTTGTTTAGACTGTTTTTATGAATTACTTTGCTTTTTACGGCTTTAACTTTAAGTATTTATTGATAGAAGTACTTTGATCAGTTTTTGTTGAGACCACGAAATTTTTAAATATATTAATTTGTATGGTTCGAATTTCGGTTTTGTGTGATTTTCTAAAAAAACTTTAAATAATATTGTCGAGTTATGTAAGAAAACAATTAACCTAGAGAATGTTTATAAAAAGTGATCCGGGAGTACAGAATAAAATTTTCGTACATTTTTCATAATTAGTTGCTTCACTGATAGATTTTGAAATCTTAGAAGTTATTTTCAATTTTTTTAGAAAAAATTGTAATAATGTTTCAAGATCATTTTTAATCACAACAACAGCTAAAATTGAAAAAATTCCATTTAATCGAATTCTCTAAGCTTTTTAATATCTTTGAAGAGACAAATTCAAAATATTCCATTGTAAACTAATTCTTTAAATAAATTATCAAATCTTGCACAAACCTCGAAAAATTTGTAATATTAGAAGACTTAATTGTTCATGTATTATGAAACACTAAGAGTTTGTTTTTAAAAATAAAACTCCTGAATAACCTTTATCAAAAACCATGAAAGTAAAAAATTAAAAGTTCATTTTCCTATTTTTTCACTCTTAATCACAATTCGAACACAATTTGACAGACCGAATTTTTTTCGCTACCAGAACACAATTACCATGCACTGGAATTTTGTGCATAATGACTGTGCTTTGGCGACAAAAAAATGAACTACTGTTGCAAAAAAAATTTTGTTGAAATAGCAAATCCTTTTTTTCCGTGCACAATAAATTTGTGACCTCGATAGAAACTCAAGTTTTCTTGACGTTATAAACCTAACAAAATGTCCTGTTACTTTCTATCGCTCGACAGTGTCATCATCATTGAATACGCCCGCGTCATTGAAAAAAAAAAACCTAATCGCTTAATCGTAGATTAGAATCCTACAAGGTCGTACTCTCAGGTGCTAATCGAGTTTCCAGCTCTCGAGTCTCCTCGTTAAATGATTTCGGAAATCTCGATCTGATAAGGAACCCCCGAGTTTTTCCAGTGGCCTGTAAATATTACCCGATCCCAGGGTCACGCATTCAAACTCTCGGACCACCCACGCTACTTTTTGTATATAGTCCTTTTTCCCCCATTTTCAAGTCCCACCTAGTTATTTATCGGTACGTTTAAGGTCGGTGTAAATAGTAGAATGCTCGGTCAGGGCACATGAGCGTTTAACCTCGAACCGTTCTTTTTTTTCCCATTGTGGGAAGAAAAATGCCCATTGCGCAGACCGTAGAAAAAGTAGCTTTAAAAGAGACGTACTGAATCCTATCGAAAAAAATTATTAATTTTTTTTAACGGATTTTGTTCCGTTTACGGCGTCGTTAATTTCGTCTTGTTAGTTGAAGTATTAAAAATGTCCAGATTTTATGAATATATATTATGTGAATATACCTTCGTCGTTATAAAAAAAGGTCCTCGTCGTTGTGGGTGTAAATTACGTGTCTTTGGTGTCGCCAATTTTACTTAACGTTCTCAGGGACGTTCCGAAAAAGTCAGTGTGTGTGAGACGCCTCTATACCAAAAAAATAGCACATTAGCCGAGAGCAATCGTCAGCTCTAGTCGACTGTATTTAAGATTTATTGTTATTGAATGGGAATAGACGAAATGCAAAATAAAAAGAATTGTTAAAAGTTTTTTTAATCCTGTTCCTTGGTAGAAGCGAGATAATGAAAAATAGTCAATATTTTATAGATGTTCCGTGATTAGACAGCATGAAAAATTATTGTTTGTTTTTTTCGATTCTTGCAAGTTTTTATTAAAATGAAAATTTCTTTAGTAGAACTTTAAAAAGCAACAGTGAAAATAAAAGAAATTGAAAAGTTTATAACTTTTAAATTGATTCGGCAAAAAAATTGGTTGTAGACTTTTTCAGGTAATTTTGCAGGTAAGACAGTTTGAATCCGAATACATACAGTGAAAGAACAATAAATATTTAGAAATTTTACATGAATATTTCATTTTTGCAACATGTTAGTAAATGAATTTCATTATTTTTTATTTTTATATACTTGATATTGATGTTGAAAAATTAAAGAACCTTTAAACTATTATTCTTCCTAATCATGGAAGCTTTTCAAATCTTGAATATTGAATAAAATAATTGCAAAATCATCAAGAAATTACGGAAATTTCATCAGATTTTTTCAAACTATAGATATCATGATTCAGTGAACTGTTTTAAACATTTTTTGAAATACTCCTCCAGTCGTTTTTAGAAATTTTTATAAAAATGTTAACATTTGAAAAAGCGTCAAAAATGCGCAAAACATAATTAGAAATGATAGAATAATTCAAAACTCTTCAAAGTAAGAGAATTTTCAGAATTTAAAAAGTTTACTAAAATGAAAAGACTTTTTTTTTTGACTCGTGAAATTACTAGCAATAATCTTGTTGAATTTTTAACACGATTTCAGGTGATGGTAGAAAATAACAATATATACCTATATATGTATAACGGATTTATAATTTATCTTTAAATGCATAATAATAAATAACAATAGATAAAATATAACATATTAATAAATAGTATTAATAAATGTTAAATTATAATAAAATATTGATATTCATTTCATAAGAAATGAATTATTAATTTTTTATTACCAATATATACATACATATATATATATATATATATATATATATATATATATACACATATATATCGAATTTATATCTAACTTCATATAACAAATAACTTTATTTTCGAATTTTTTTTTTTTAAAAACTTGGAATTCTACAAAAACGTATATATAAATCCATAAAAATGCAAGAAATCTGTGAAAATAGAATAAAAAGCTTCAAAATCTTATAAACATTATAAAAAGTATGGAAACATAATAAATTCATATAATATTCCGAATCTACGTATAGATGTAATTTCCCCAGACATCTTCAAAAAAGGTGGAAGAACCTAGCAGATTAACAAAAAATTACTTATAATTATGATAAAGAACAATAAATTATCGAATTTCATATTCCAATAAGGTAAAACAGAATCATAAAGACAAACAAAATTTTTTTTCAGATTTGAAATAGTATATAATTTTCTCAGAAAACCCCTCCCGAACATTTTTTCTGCCTACGCCCCCGACAATTATCATTTTCCGCAAAACATTTTTTATTTATCCGGTACAAAAATCGATTCATATTGTTATTGTAATTAATTTACGAATTATCAAGATCACTTCAAAAAAGATCTTCTTCCATTCGTTAACTTACATACACTGTAAAAAAAAATTGCAATTTTTTATCCTATATTGTATGAGAATTTTAAGAATATGGAAAATTTTCTGTAGAAGTATGTCACTTTTCCGAAAAATTGTATATAGATGAATGAGAAAAATCCTACACATGTATGCGAATAGTATGCAAAGTATAGAAAATTTCCGACTCATTTATAGAATAACAACTTTCCATAATGTACATGGAAAGAAATTTTTGGTTCCAGTAACCATTCATTCAATAAAATTTTTGAGTATGTCAACCAAAGTTTTGGTTATGAGAACTAAAGTTCTTTTTCATTTTACTGAATAATTTGGTTGCTGGAACCAAATATCACGGTTTAACAAAATTTGCGTTTCGGACAAATCTTTGGTAAATTTTTGCAAAAATGGATTTTTCGAGTTAATGACAATGCTAAACATAAATTGAAAAACCTCTCGAATACGTGAAGTTTCAGAAAATAAAAATACTCTAATGAGAGAAGTTTATATCAACAATTTTTTCATGAAAACATGATTAATTTTATTTTAAATTACAGTAAGCCTGAAGTAACTGATAAAAGTAAGCATTTTTTCACGAAAAAAATTATAAAAATTAATACCACATTGTGGTATTTTCATTTTCTAAAATCAGACGTATTCTACGAGTTTTTCGATTTCCATTCATTATTGCAAGTAACTCAAAAAATCGAACTAAACTTTCAAAATCCTTTTGAGGTTTGTTTATTGATGACCCAAGGCATTCATTTTTGCAAAATTTTGTAGAGCATTTTTTGTTTTGTTTTGAACTTAGTATATTTCTTTACGTGTATGGGAACTTTTTTCGTACAAAATACTCTTGTATATGAATTCACGGTTTTTATAATTATAAATACAAATCGAAAAACCTCTAGAATACGTCACATTTCAGAAAATAAAAATACTATATGAGAGGAATTCATTTCAACAATTTTTTTCATGAAAAAATGATTACTTTAATTTTAACTTACAATAAGCCTGAAGTAACTGATTAAGTTAACCATTTTTTCACGAAAATTATTATAAAAATGAATTCCTCATTGTGGTATTTTGATTTTCTGAAATCATACGTATTTTACGAGTTTTTCAATTTGCATTCATTATTGCAAGTAACTTGAAAAATCGAACTAAACTTTCAAAATCCTTTTGAGGTTTATTGATGACCCAAAGCATTCAGTTTCGCAAAATTTTACACATAATTTTTTTCAACTTTGTATTTCTTTTCGTATGTGTGAATTTTTTTTTGTACCTGTCGCTGAAAAAAACTCGAAAAAAGAAAAAGAACGGCGAACAATAGTTTAGAATCGCATCTACGCGGTTTCGCAAAAGCACCTGACCTAATTTCAAAGGTAACCGTGCAAGAGACAATATTTCATTGTTGCAGGTAGCTGAGAAGATCAACGGCTCTCCCGCGTTCCCTCGAAGCGAACGATTTAATTACAATAATCAGAACATCGGGGTTCCCGGGAACCTTTCTGATGACTTGTCTTGGAAAGGAAGGTAATCGTTTCCTAAATAGTCGAGCCATGGACAACACCGTGGGCTCAGGTAGAGAATATACACACTGTGTAAGTCGGCAAGATCTCGGCTATTTTTTATTTAATTTCTTTCCACTTTCGTTTATTTTTCACAACGCCCATTCTCATTTTTCACTTCAATTCACCTTTCACGTGGAAACAGCGGCCGTGGCTTCAAGGACTGTTCCGAATATTGGGCTTTCAAGGATCGTGAATGTTCAGTCTTGGGTATGATAATTCAGATCATGATATCGAAATACGGAGAAATACGAGATAGAAATGAATTGTTTCAATTTATTAATAAATGGCGGATTGTGGAGTGGGGAAGTTGCATTAATTTTTTTATTGCTGATATCGTTAGTTAAGCAACAAATATCAGACACGTATTTTTTCTTTTTGTCATATCTCAAAAATTAACGGGAACACGTCAATAATATAGGTATAATAAAATGTATGAATCATTTTTCAAAAAAATAAAAAAATATGTATCAACTTTTTTTTCGAAAATACTAGATAAATATGTGGTCAATTTTGATTTTTTTTTTCATGCAACTATCCAATTGTAGTATATATGGACTAGATAGTAGATATTTCAATTAAAACAAATTTATACTGAATAAAAAATTAAACTGCAATAAATAAACGTTATGCGAAAGAGCTGCGATTGGTGAAAAATACTGATTTTTAAATAAATAATTTATGAAACAAAGTTATTCAAAACTGATTTTATTTCTTTATTATTCCAACAGAGGAGAATAATAGAGATTAGTAATTAATTAAAAATCACAATATTTTTTACTTGTTATTACGATTAATATTATTATAATATCATATATTTCTATAAAATTTAACCGTTCCCTAGTAATTTTTTACTATTTAGATGAGTAAAAATCTGGTTATGATTAAATAGTGAAAAAATACTGATTGAAGTATCTAGTGAAACCAGATTACTTTTTTAAGCAGTAAAAAATTATGAATCAATTTATAGTTTTTCACATGCATCAATAGTAAATTATAAATTATTCTTAAGTAAATGTGTAACTTGTTGAATGGATAAAAATTGCTAATCTAGTAGTCGATTTTTACTAATGATTTAGCCATTTAATATTGACCTTAAAATTATTGATCGAATTTGGATGAGTTTAATGAAATTGATTCCTGACATATTTTCATTTGTATTTTGTTAATTCAAAAGTCTGAATATTATAACTATTTTCAGGTATTGAAGCAATTTTTCGAATTTCTGTATTTATGCTATATATTTATTCCAGTTGGTTGTATTTATAGGTATTTTCATAGATTTTTTGGAATTATGTGATTCACTTTACAGATTTCTAGAATTCGATGCCTTGTGTAAGAAGAATTGAAATTTAGAATGATTTTGAGTTTGTAGTATTATTTTTTTGGTTTCTTATTTATTTGCAGATTACTACACTGAGAAAAAAACCTCGTAATTTGTACTATAAATATTAAAAAAATTACTTTATTCTAAGAAAATCAACAGTATTATTTTAATTGTTCATATATTACAGTACATTTAGCCATAAATATATTCATTTTTATCATTTTACATAATTTCAATAGATTTCCAGTATTTTATAAAAGATGTCTGGGAAAATTAGATCAACGTAGATTTTTTTTTATTTTTGTACTTTTCAAAGCGTTTATAAGATATTGTTTTATAGTATTCTTATGGATTTCTAGTCTTTCAATAGATTTTCATATAATATACATTTTTCCAGAATTCGATCGTTTCGAATTCCAAGTTTTAAAGATCGTACGTGTTTGTTCAGATTTTTCAGAAAACATTTCTTTCATCGAATTCCAAAACACTTTTAGTATTCCTTCAGAGTTTACTCATGATTCGAAACAGTTTGCGGTATTTTTATGAATTTATCAAATTATGCTTCAGAGCTCAAAATTACTCAGATTTACAACATTTTAGTAAGTTACGAATTTTTTTCATTAATTTCAATTTTTTATACATTTCAAGACGTAATAATCATTATACCCAATTTTTTCACTTTTTTTCTAGTTGAAAACTTTTATGTGCCAATTCTTCGAGTTATGATGTCTTGTTTTGGAATTCCCAAAAATCATAATACACTCTACACTGTTCAAAACTATTGTCTAAAATTTTAGAAAAACTGTATAACGCTCATTACACATAGCCTGTACTAAAAATGCATGAAAAGTATTCAAAATATATATACGCTTACATAACTTGAATATACGTAGTCTTTAATTTAATACATCATGTGTGTTGAAATTGTACATGAAAGAAATAGATATTTACATTAAACCTGTGACATCAATTGATTTCATATTTGTTCATCGAATTTTATATATTGATGTATTAGAATCATACAAAAATGTTGAATTGAATTTGCTTTTACATTCATTTCATGCATGTTACAGAGACTGAATTTTTTTAAGTGAAACTTTTTAACCGGGGGGTTGAAAAGCGTTATGTGATGTGATGTGATTTAACCTAACCTAACCTAACCTAACCTAACCTAACCTAACCTAATCACGCCACATATGTTCTGTATCGGAGTTCCAGTGTAAAGTGAGCCCTATATGTCTTATATCGAGGTTCCAGTGTAAAATGAGCCCTATATGTCTTATATCGAGGTTTCAGTGTACACTGAGCCCTATATGTCTTATATCGAGGTTCCAGTGTAAACTGAGCCCTATATGTCTTATATCGAGGTTCTAATGTAAACTGAGCCCTATATGTCTTATATCGAGGTTCCAGTGTAAAGTGGGACTTATATGTCCTATATCGAGGTTCCAGTGTAAACTGAGCCCTATATGTCTTATATCGAGGTTCCAGTGTAAACTGAGACATATATGTCCTATATTAGGGTGTCAGTGTAAACTGAGCCCTATATGTCTTATATCGAGGTTCCAGTGTAAACTGAGCCCTATATATCCTATATCAGGGTATTATATGTTATTTACAAATTTTCTTTGATATCTTCATTTTTTTTTCAGTCATAACATTTGAATGATTGCTTGGTTGTTTTTTTTAATGTGATTGTCATAAAAAAAAAAATTTATCAACAAAAAAATTTTATAAATAAAAAAAAATATAAATCAAAATCAAATAACAAAAACCTTAATGGGGGTTGGCGCGCGGAGCGCGCAGGGGGGCTTCGCTGGGGGAATTTTTTTTAGATACTGGTTGCATGAAATCTAAGACGAATTTTCAATGCCATGTGTGAAAAATGTAAAAAAATCAAGTGTAGGTGTCTCGAGGTAATACACGGATGTGTATTTTATTCATGTTTCAAATATCTATAGTTTATAAAATTTTAGGTACACTTTAATACACCAATTATGAAAAGTGCATTAAACTCAAGTAGGTGTCCCTAAATTATGCATTTTCAAGCATGTTTACCAAAAGTACGTTTCAAATACCTGGCTTATGAAATATTAAGTATATTTCTATACATTTTGATTATAAAATGTATGAAATTTAAGAAAATTTTCAACAGTGTATCCATAAAAACCAAAAAACTTTTTCGCAATACCTCCAGAAACCTCGTGAGAGCGCAAAGCAACGCAATGTTTAGCACCCATTCGAAGGAACTCATGAAAGAGAGAAGGACCGAATGAAAAAGAGCAGTGCCTTGCATATATCCCTGACGAGCGTGAAATGCGAATTAATGAGGGCCTGCAGGATTGAGAGCCGTGACGTCAAGGAAGATAAACCTCGCGTCTTGGAAAAGACATTTTTCCCAACTCCCGAAAGGACGAGAAAAGAAAAAAGTTAGTAAAAGAAAGAAACTAAAAACCTTGATGCAGTCTTTGGAACTCGGGATAAGTGAGAGTTTAGCGCGGCCTCCGTTCCCATGGCGGCGTACAACGCGAAATCACGGTATGAACAACCGGCTTCCGCCATTTTTTGCCCGAGTTATTAGGCCACCGTCTCCTTTTTACGATTGTTCCCCGACGGGATTCTCGGAGGAAGGAACAACGGGCCAACTTAGTGGGCATCGCGATGGGCAAATTTCGTGAGTTGGTAATGACGAGTCTCGGTGCATGCACTAAAAACGCCGAGGTGATTGGCCCGGCGGAAATGGCACGTTTAACCACACGTTACGCGCCGGCTTTTTCCGAAAGCCCTAGCCAGGCCACGTTTTATTTGTAGCTCAATCTGTTATTACGCGAATTTAGGCAAATTTTCTAAACGAATTTAATTGCAGGGCAATTTTTCACCGAACGTCCATGCACACGAAGGCGGCAGTAAAATGTGGAAGAAGGACTTTATTTTGGGTCGTTCGAATTATTATTAAATTAATAATTAAAATTCAATAGGAACGATTATTAGTATTTAACTACTACCATTAATTAATTCTATTAAAAATACTACCATAACAAAATTTTAGAAAAATAATATTAATTAATGAATCAATAATACATGGAGAGAAATTTGTTGATGTCGTATACACAAATATGGATACTGCGTTAATAAAAAAGTAATGATTCCGGCGTATCAATAAAAATGGATGTGACGTCCATATAGGTTTGATTGTTAATTGTTGGTAACGTAACATTTGTTATATTTATAGAGTTTCCACGCAGTATGAATGTATTATCCATTTTATATATTCGTCGAGCATATACATTTCTTATGCATATTAATGATATTATACACTTAAAAAAAATTTACATGGTATCAAAATTTCAACGATAAGAGAACAATGTTAGTAATCACAGTGTATCAACATAAAAAAGAAGTATAGCAACAATTTCAAATTGTTTTAATACGCACTTTGAAATAATGGACATAAAACTATAATAAGATAATAATGGAACAAATTTGTGCGCTTTTTTGCAAAAGGCAATTATTTATACATTTGTAACATTTGTTTCTGAAACTAACTTCTGGCAAGTTTTTATAATACGCGACTTAAAAGTTTAGAAATAATTACGTATTGAGCAATATTTTAGGTTTTTAATTTTATAGATACCTACCCGGAAAAAAAAGATTAGCTGCAGTAGCTTAACTTTTAGCTGCTGCATCATATCCGTCATCGCTATTCTGGCACCACCGAATTGTATATGCAGTGGCAGCACTTCTAGATGTGCTAAAAGAAGAGTGGCTGCTGCAGCTAAAATTTTTTGCTGTTGCAGCATTACCGACTTGTTGAAATAGCTGTTCATTCGCGCTGTTGTAGCACATTCAAAATGATAAAGTGGCACATACAATTGCTATTGTTGTGTCCCCGTGAATAAAGACTCTCACGAATATTTTAATCATTCGTAACTTTATTAATACGGGAATAAATGTAAATCAAAAACAACGACGAGTCTCTTAACGCTATTGCCAATCAAGTTCTTGTGAAGTAATGTTTTTATAATGACGCGTGTACTCTTATAACTCTGATTCTACTCTCCTTTAGGAGAATCGAGGCCCTCAATTTAAAACATGCATTATTCTGTTACATTAACTCATAACTGTTTCCTATTGACATTCCTAAAGGGGAGATTACCAAAATCTGTTTACCTTTTATCTCAACTGCATTTCGAAACTAAAAGTAGAAGAAATCACTACGATATCGATGGTTACACAACATTATCTTTGTTAATCTACTTGGCTCTTATTACTTATCATTTTTACAGTTCCTGCGTTTTTGAATCCACTCTGCAGCAATTTGTTTTGAGCAACATAACAAATTGATTTGCTGCGGTTGTCCATAATTATTGGAAACAGTAGCACTTTAAATATATGACCCGATCTGTAAAAACCTACCTATGGACCAGAACATCTTTTCGAGAAAATCGCGTTTAAAGTTTCTCGCCTAGAAGCAAGTGAAAGATCTATCCCTTGTATTGTATTTATTTTTGTATTTATTATTATTTATAAATTGTTTTCTATTCATACACTGTATTTATATTTATTTTATTTATACACTGTAATTTATAATTAATTTATAATTTACATTTATAATAAAATAGTACATTATAATTTGTGTTATGCATTTTTTTCCAGAATATAATCTGAATTTTTATAGGTACAGAAAAATTAAGGCCCCGACAGCAAAAAAAAAAATATTGCCGCGAATCCGGAGGAGCATTTTTAAATGTCGGAGGCGAAATGTTGGTAATTAAACGTGGGCCCGGACCCTGGGCCCGGACAGCAAGTGGCGCCGCGAAAACGATGCTCTAACTCCTGGAATTCGACCTCCAGCCTGATGTGGGACCCGGTTTCGAGGTCGCCAAGGCCCGGTGACCCTTAGAAGTTTCACGCCCTAATAAGAGGGTACACATATGACCGCTCTTGCCTCCTCTGATCTCATCCGTAGATGCTTCGTTCCTTCATTTTCCCAACCTGGCTACCTTCATGCCTCGCCTTCATCGATGAGAATATTATTGAACTCCGACATTTATTGTGTAACTCAGCTGATCAACAGCTCTTTTAGATATACATTGCCCTACTTGTATACACCCCAAGTTGTGGTTTAATGAAGCTAGGTTTTCAGAAAAAGTTGACACAATCATAGAAAATAAATATGTCTTTTACTTCCTATCTCTTTGTTTATGCAAATAATGTCCTTGAGAATTGGGAAAAGTTTATTATTTTGTATATTTTTGGATGAGAGTTAGGGTTTTTAGGCTAAAAATGCAAAAATTAAATACAATGAACATAAAAATCCTTGACTTAATAATAATAAATTTCGAAAATTAAGGAACCATTAAGAATAAGAATAAAAAATAATGAAAATAGGTGGAAATGATTAAAAATGTACATAATGAAATCTAGATGACGTGACAAAAGGTTTTATGTTAGTTTTTAGATTGAAATAGAATTCGAGATTCGTAATTCTACGAACTCAAAAATAACAGCAATCATGGTTGTAAAAGAATTATCATTATGAATGTTTAAATATAATAAAGTAGAAAAGAAATTTGAGAAATTGTTTCGACCTAGTGATTCATAAAAAAATAACTAGAATTTACGGAAAGGTTGTAAATCTAAGAAACTACGAACTCTGGAGCATTAAATTCTTGAAATTCAGACAGAAATTCATAAATGTACTAAGAAATATTTCGAAACATATACTAAATCAAGAAATACCAAAAGTATTGAAAACCTATTGAGAATTGCTTCATGAAAAATTTCAACACATACGTACGATCTATAAAATTTGGAATTCAAAAAAAATTTATTTAAAAATTCATGGAAATACTATAAATCTTTAAAAATACCGTAAAATGCTACAAAATCTTCTAAACACATTAAAAAATATGAAAATATAAAAAATCCATAAGATACTAAAAATCTACGTAGATCTAATTTTCCCAGACGTCTAAAATACGTGAAATTTACTAAAATAATAATTCTAGAAATCTAATATAGCAACCTAGAAACAAATTAGAAATCTATAAAAATATTAGAAACTTGAAACAGTAAAAATCAATCTATAATACAATTCTAGAAATTTGGAAAGTGAATCATAGAAATACAAGAAATGTATAAAAATATCAAAAAATATTACAAATTGTATGAATAGCATAAATACTGAAGTTTCGAAAATCCCTGGAATATTAAAAATATATTTCTTCTGCAATTTAAATATTTTTAATTGTTGTCCATCTGGTGTTAGTAGAAAGATATTTAAATTTTATGAATTCTGGAGTTTCAAAGTTACATAAATTTTGGAGTCCAGAGTCGAACATTTTTCATATATGTATTCAATGTAATGGAACTCGATTTTTGGGATTTTTAAACCACTATAGCAAGAACTTTTTTTTTGATACTAATCATTGATGCTTATAAATAAATAATCATGAGCATATAAATAAAAAGAATTTCTGAAAATTGGCAATATGTATTCAATAAATATGAAGAAAAATAACTCTCCTAAATGCGATTTTTGTATACCACTTCAGATGTAATAGAAAACTTCTAATGTTTATTGTAATGTTTATCTCATAATTTAATGATTATGATAATTTTAACAGGAAATTCAATATAAAAAAATAGTAGATTGTGTACCAAGGCTGCAAAGTAGGCTTCTGCCTGTGCGACGAGGGCCTACTTTGATAGCCGATAGCCGAATAGCACACTCTACTTTTTGCAAAACACTCTGCAAAAAGCAACATACTGTACATACAATGTTTTAAGTATTTGCTATACTTGAAAAAAAATTTTTTTTTCTTAATTTTCGAAAATAAATTTTTTTCGAAAAACAAAATTTTTTTGTAAAAAACATTAAAAAAAAAAAAATTTTTTTTGAAAAAAAAAAATTTGTCAAAAAAAAAAATTTTTTTTGAAAAAAAAATTTTTGAAAAAAAATAAAAAAATTTTGAAAAAAAAAAATTTGTTTGGAAAAAAATTTTTGGAAAAAATAGTTCTTTAAAAAGAATGAATTTTTTGGAAAAAATTTTTATTTTTTTTTTAAAGGTGTTTTTTGCTCCCAAAAAACAAGAGGAAGCAAAAAACGGCTACTTGCACAACAAAACAGCGCACAGCTGTTTACTTTTCCGGCCTAAGCCAGAAAAGTAAGTACTATATGTCAAAAGGCTACTTTGCGGAGGCTCTCTGAGTACGAAATACTGTATTTTGGGGAGTGTTTTGCAAAAATTTTTTTTTGTAAAGTTTTACTGTACATATGTCGAAAAAATAAGGTGAATCAAATAATTTTTGTAATACGAAAAACTGAAACGATTTTCCAGTAATTTTTTCAAAAAAGTTTTTACCAGAATACCTGAATAAGATAATTGAAATTAATACTTAAAGTTATATTTTTACAGATTCTCTAAAACTTGAGCGAATTCATAAGTTTTATATTTAATGTTGTGTGCAATCTCGTTTTTTTTTTTAAATACTGCCTAATTCATGAAGGTGTCAATTGCGCACATTTTATAGAAATTCATTACCATAATTATGAAATTAAAAAATTATGGCATAAAATTTTTGAACTTTCAAATTTACATTACAAAAAGATTTTCATACCATCCTGTGTACAAATTCATAAAAATGTGAACAATTAATATAGATAATTGATCCTCAATTCTGGAAACTTTCAAAAACCCTAATCCACTGAAAATCCTAAAAATCCAATAACTGTCAATCCAGACCATTTTCCAGAGTAAAAAACCAAACCAAAACCCCGATTTCATTTTCACGCATCAAAATACCCACTTTCACGTGTCAGCGACGCGTGAGAAACATCGCATTCGCGATTGACGATTTCCCCTCACGCACGTGAAATGAAGTCGCGACACGGCTTAAATTATCAGCCGTAATTTCTATCGGAATGTTAATATAAAAGGCCCGAAAGACCACTTCATCCCCCAATCTTCGATCGGAGCACGTTTTTTCCTCGTGCGCTTTTTTTGCTCATCCTCGAAATTCCTTCCCCCTTCTCCCCCGCTGTCGTTAGATTGCAGTACCGATGATCCGTACTCAAAATTCTTGCGGTCAATCCGCGACCCGATAGATCACACGGCCGAGGTGGCAAGAGAAAGAACGATAAAGCGAGGGTTAAAAAGACGAAAGATAAAAAGGGAGAGAAAAAAAGACCGTGGCATTTTCATTCTCCCGCGCCGGGGCCTGCAGTGCCCCAATACCCGCGAGCCCACAGCCTGTGGTTAGGGAGGTACGCGCTTTTTTGTGCCCGGCAATTAGGTAAACGTCTGCCGCGCTGTGCTCACATTGTAGACACACTCAGCACTGCTATTAGTTAGTAGTTTCCTCTGTTTTTGCACCAGCGAGCAATCGATGTAACGAGAAATATTTGGGAATTCATCGGTACAGGCGAACCTCAAAATAGCGCACTCTCGAGAGTTCACGTGACTCGCAACTTGCGGAGTTGACTTTTTTTTTGTATACAACTTTTATTTCCGATCGTTTTTCTACAGAAAAAAAAGGATTTGGTGAATCAGCAAAAATATGCTGTGTTTCAACACAATTTGGTAGAACGGATTTTTTTTGTTCCCAGAGCACGATCATTGTGCATAAAATTCGATTGAATGATGGTAGTGCTCTGATAGAAAAAAAGATATGTCGAGGAAAAAAAAATGAGCTACAGTTGCAAAAATAGATATTTATGCTACAAGGGAGAAAAAGGATGATTCCAACGAGTGCAAAGTTGGGCACGAGCGAAGCGAGTGCGCAAGTGCATTCGTTGGAATCA
>JAPYZL010010209.1:0-11814 GCA_030522825.1 Platygaster orseoliae | reverse complement strand
TTTTTTTTTTTTTTTTTTTTTATTTTTTTTTTTTTTTTTTTTTTTTTTTTTTTTTTTTTTTTTTTTTTTTTTTTTTTTTTTTTTTTTTTTTTTTTTTTGAAAATTAAGAAGTCAGTGGATTCGGAAATTTTAAATAAAAAAAAAAAAAAATGATTTGAAGCTGTAAAATTGACAAATTCTTAATAAATATATTGAAAAATGAGGTATTTTCACAAAAAAAGTTCAAATTTTTTCAAAAATATCAGTTTAGCATTTAAAAAAACAAAAAAATATTTGTCTTGAAAAAAAAAAAAAAAAACAACAACAACAAATTATTGACAGTTTGAAAATTCAGTCATTTAGATTCAAAAATTTAAACAGTTATATGTCAAAACTTTCAAAATATTAAGGGTAAAATTGTAGGATAAAATACTGGAATTTTAGAATTTGATAATACAAAAACTAAAAATTTATGGAAAATTTTGTTTGCTATAAGAAAATAAATTTTTGTTAGAAGGGCATTGCAGAATTTCTCGAAAAGATGAATATTTAATGAATATTTCATAGAAGTAAATACAATAAATATTTAAAAATCTTATTTTAGATATTTTTGAACTTAAAAAAGAAAATGGACATTGTTTGAAAAACTAAGAATATTGAGATGGAAATGTTATGGATTATTCATGTTTAAAAAATTACAAACAATAAAAATTGACAAACATCACAGAAAATTTGATTTATAAATATATAAAAAAGTTGATTGGATAAATTATATTATTATAATAAAATAATTTTTTTATCTTATTTTATATATTTTATTTGATTTTTCGGTATAGAAGTTTTTTAGAGTTTTTTCTTAAAAATAAGAAAATAAAAATAGTTAGCTGCAAATAATACAGCAATTAAAAAATAACAAAATTAGCAATTTTTTAATTTCCAATTCAAGTGTAAAAATTTGAAGTTTGATTTTAAATGTATGCAATGACTTTGAAAATATAGATACCATAATGTGTTCACTATGAAAAAATTATCGTGATAGTTTTTTTTATATTTCATTTCTAATCCACAACAAACGAATAAAAATTATTCTCCTTACGACTTGTATTTCAAAATTCCAAAAATATCCATTCAATTCATAAAATGCCTTAATAGAACGAAAAACTGAAAATTATAACATAAAATTAAAACCAAGATCGAGCAAAAATTTATACAAAAATTTAATAAAAATTCAAGTTTTTCACAGGCATATGATAATTTATATAGTCCCATTTTGTCAAAAATACTATATATCTTGTAAGTATATTATTCAAGGGCAAACGAAAAATTTCTAAAACAATATGTCAAAATACCCTGTCAAAAAAAATGTGCCTAATAATTTTAAAAATAATCCGTCTCATAAAAATTCATATTTACATGAAATTCGGAACTTATAATTGTTAAATTATCAATTTTCCAATCAAAAATATGAAAAAATGGGCCTTAAAATTAAAAATATTACTGGTCATCGATTTCAATACGCGTACTCGAAAATTTCGAGGTTAAGCAATGATAAAACCCGAAATAAAATGAAGTATTGGAAAAAAATTTGAAAATATTTCACATTCGATTTCAGAATTGAAGAATTTCGATCTTGAACACTAAATTTCAATTGCGTAAAAATGAAAATTGCCGTAAAAGTAGAGATTTTGATCCGTGTTTGTGGATTATCATTACCGTTATACACTGTACTTTTCTATACGCATAATCTCTGAATGCCCCGGAATTCGCTTGATATTTTTTCTGCTCTAAATCGAAAGGTGCGTTTTTGTTTACTTCATTTCTTCAAAACACAATACTCACTTTGTTTATTTAAATGAGAATCAAGTATTTAATGTTTTCCTCACCTATTTTTGCCTGGGGATCGGTGACAATCAGCAACAATCAGTGACAATTTCGTTTAAATTTATTTTGTGTTCAAGAAGACTAGGTACCTGCATTATCGATATCCTTCGTGTGCGCAGGTCACAAGCAGTCACAAAATTGTCGGAGGAAAATTTTTGAAATTTTTGTCGGGGCAAATAGACTCACCTCACAATTGTAGTATAATAAATTATACTAATACGGTGTTGGATAAAAATATGGTGCGTAGTATAATATTATACTACGGTTTTATCTATATTAAAATTCTAAAGTGGCAATTGTTATTCATGAGCGATCACCTGCATTATCGACGTTCACTCAAGTTTCACCCATTTTTTCGAAAAAATATGCTATAACAAGTAACAAGCGAAGAAATTATCTTAAAACTTATTTCTATTTTATTTTAAAACAATACATTCCTAACTACTCAAAGAAAAGTAGCAATTTTCTTCTAATGAAATTTACCACACTAGTGTGGAAAGTGGATCACCAGGGTACGCTCCCAATTGAATAAAAATATCTTGTATGTTGGTTTTTCATGTTCGCAAATATTATTCGTAATTTTTAAAAAATATTTCCAAAATTTTCCAACAAGTATTTGTTGTAGAAGATTCATTAATTACATAAAAAAGGTAATTATAAAAAGCGTGGTGTTTTTTTATTTCCTAGGGCTGATCACATTATTGGTGTATCACAAAGTAAAAACTAAATTCGAAAACCTGCATGCAGGTTGGCATGAAACCTCCAATTTTTTCAAATTAATTTTTACTTCATTGAATAACGTCGATAAAACAATAAATCAAAACATTTTTCAGTTTTAGAGTTTGATATTTTTCATAATCAGATACCTTATTAGCTGTGTATTTGGGAGGCACACAACTAATATTCCACCAGATTTCTCTACTGAGAAGTCGAAATTTAAAAATTCATACATTCATATCTTTGAAATAAGATAATGAAGTAAAATTGAAGATAGTAAAAAACAATGGTTAATAATCCAAATATAACAAATAATCAACAAAATTTCATGAAAAGTACAAAATTTATTCAAACAAAACAATATTATCATATGGCACAATAATTATTATCACCTCGCTCGGAACAACGATTAAGCAAAGGAACAGATTTGCCAAATCAATACAAATTGTTTGTATAAATAAACATGCCGCGACAAAAACAAAATCAAATGCAATTTCAACGATTTGAAAAGTAAAATTCTGAAAATAACCTATACTTATTTCAGAATTTTAGTAATACTGGCATTTTCTTCAAATCACATTGTAAACCGCAAAAATACTGTAAATGGTGTTTCGCACAAAATCTTAAAATCATTTTATAATTTTGGACAATTCAAAATATTCAACTGTCGAGTTCGGGAAACTATTGTATTCAAGGCTACAATTTTTTTGTTCGTGATGTTCATAATTTTCAGATATAATATTCGATTATTTTTTGCAACTTTGGAAACGACCTAAAATTTTTCAATTACTTGAATGTAAACTCATAAATTTTTACATTCCATTGAGTTTCGATATTCTTTCTAAATTTTGTACCTGTAGATCTTATAATTCAATCAATTTTTGAATAAAAATTTTACCTTTAACATGTCAAAAATCTGAATTTACATTAATGAGTGTTTTTTTCGAAAACAATGATGATTAAGTATTTTATTTTTTTAATAAAATGAAATTTAATTACATTAACTGATCTATTAATATTTACACATTCAAGTTCCTGTATTTGTGAGTTTTAGTTGTTTCCGAAAATTCAAAAAATTTTTTATATCATGTTTTTTACATTTTATTTTAAAAGCTATTTTATTCACTCTTCGATTTTTTCTGGTTTTTTTTTATCCCTGTATGAATCACCGAACTTCAACATTTGACATTCCAAATCGTCACATAAAGCTTTTCACATAAAGCTTTGTGATTTTATATACATACATTCATCTCACAAATTTTCACAAACTCAAAAAACTGTCACAACCATACAAATTTTCGAATTCCGTTTTGTTTTCGCAGTGTTTGTACTGAAGGTTCGCCCACATAAATTTTCTCATCTTTAACTCGAATTTTCATTTTATACACCATTCCAGTTAAACAAGTACTTGAATTCTATTTAAAGATAGCATAGATTTTAATATTCCAACTTCATAATTTTTGATAAAACTGAAAACAATTTTTTTTAGTTCTGGAATATAAAATATAAATTTATTGAATACATGTTTCTAAATTTGTGAATGTTAAAACTGTTAAAAATGTTTAAAACTGTTCGATATGAATTGACTCATTTCCAAGTACTTGTCTTAACAATTCATTTTATACGAGTTGCGATTTTTCACTTTTCATATATATCACATTGTAAATTCGATTGAAGCGATTATTTTTACGTTATGGTCTTCAACGTCATAAATAGTATAAATATATTTCCTCAACGATGTAAAAAAACAACTTTTCTTTTTATATAAACCTTCATACCAGAAAATCTGTATGTACAAAAAATGTACAATAAATACAATAAGAATACACAGGCATACACCAAAAATTTGCCAAGCGTCACGTTTTGAGTTTTTGTTTCTTCCTTCATAAAATTCAGTCTTACAATGTTTAAAAATTTGTGACGAATATATAAAGTTTTGATACCAACCGACAGTCATTTTAAAATCAAATTCTAAAAATCACGCTCTGATCATTTGTATTTAATGTTCACAAGCGATTTTTGCAATTTCAACTGGGATTAGTATATAAATTACCTAAATTGAGCAAATAATTGAATTATACTTGAGAATACCACAGATTCAAATTTTTGAACTTCATAATTTTAATTGCTGGATTTTTAAGTTTTAATTTAACTGTAAATTAATTTGTTTTTGGAGTTTAGACATAATATTTCAATTTATTGAATTTTGAATTGTAAGCATTCAACTGTTTATTTTGAATCGTCTATTCCTCAAGTACAATTCACAAGTTTTCGTTATATACAAATTTTGTTTTTGTTTTTCATGATTTATAAGTTTTTGAATGCCACGGCAATGATTGACAATGAATTTTCAGCCAATATGTAAATATTCCCATACAAAACAAATTTGCCAAAAAAAACATTTTCCATACACAATTTTTCTTACACTTTTTTTCATGTTCAAAAAACAGTTACAAACACATAAGACTTGGGCAACAACAAAAGGATAATTTCAAACAAAGTTTTGAAATCAAAGCTCATAGTGTTTGTATATTATTCTCGAAAGTTTTTAATTTTTGAGTGGGTGTTTTGATAAAAAACTGAAAATAAAGATGTGATTGCTAAATCTAATAAATATGAATTCCAATCTTCCAAATTTATCATTGTGCATATATTTGGATTTCTAAGCCATTTTGACCCATGATTTAAAATTTGTATTTTGTCAATTAGCGCTAGCCATTTTTTAAGTTCCCTTTAGAAATCAATGCCGTAAATATAAATTAATTATTTGAATAATTCATCAAAAAAAATCAGAAACTTTGAAATTTGAAAATCTGAAACGAATTTTCAGTAAACATCTGAGTACTACAAAATGAAAAATTAACATGTTCCATCATTACCAATCGCCAGAAAAGCATGACTCTAGAAACTCATCCAGAGATTCGTCTCTATCGACATTTTTATCCAGTCTTTTTTTCCTGAGGAATTTCTTTACTTGCAACGGGCATTTCATTATTTACAATCGTCGTTGGCAAATTTTCTTGAGTAACTCCGCTATTCGCTGACCGCTCCAGAACCTGGTTTCCGCTGGTTTTTTTGTCCATTGACGTACTCACTTGGGTAATTCCGCTCTCGGCCAAAGTTTTCTCTAAAACCTGATTTCCAGTAATTTTTGGGTCCATCGACGACTTTACTTGGGTAATTCCGCTCTCGGCCAAAATTTTCTCCAAAACCTGGTTTCCAGCGATTTTCTTGTCCACTGAGGAATTCTCTTTTTGAGCTGCACACTTTTCTGTGCAATCACTATTAACTTTTTTTTGGGTGTCGCCCTCATCATTTTCATCATCGTCATCGATGACAATTACTTCGGGCTTCTCGTTCACCGTTTTTGTATTTTTATGTTTCAAGCGCCATGCTTCTCTCCTACCCTTTTCAATGTCCTTCTTGATGTCCTCCATTGTAAAGGGCGCCAGTTTCCTGACTTCTCCTCTTCTCTTGATTGCTCTCTCAGAATCTACGACATCCATTTTCCTTTTCAAAATGTTCTCAGTAACTTTTGGAACAGCTGTTACGACTTTGATTATTTCAATATCATCGTCTTCTTTACAAGATTGACCTGGCAAATTTTTCTCAGCACCTTTTGGATCATTAACTTTTGCCTTTTCATTAATCTTTGGAAGATTAATTTGTGACTCAAAACGAATATTTCTTTTTTTGAAATATTCCTGTACTGCTTTACTCAATGGCTCTTTGTTTGATGATACAGTATCGATTTTAACATTCTTCAGGATGTCCAAATTTGGCCAGCTTAACTTGGGACGGTCTTCGCCAATGTCTGCAGCAATAAAGTTTATGCGGGTGGGACTAACATTCAACATTGATTGGTTTGATGATGACGAAGCAGTCGATGAAAAAGATCTACCAAGCGAAGGCAAAAATGACAAGACGTTCTCAGGTCTAACTTCTTTAAACTGTTTCCAAGAGCTTGACGGTTTTCCTTTCTCCTCCCGTTTGTAGACCTTGAAATTCTTGGTGCCCACTGGATAGCAACACTGAAAACAAATAGAAAGTATAAATAGACATGAATCGATAATAAGAAATTAAAATTGACCACAGTTTGTTGAAAATAAATTTTTTGAGTCAAGACATAAGTTGAAATTACATTTATTAATAATGAAAAAAAAACATAAATAATCATTCAAGATCTTTAATTTTTTCACGAAAAATTAAATACAAATTAAGACAATACATCTGCAGAAATATGAATTGATTGGAATAATTTGAAGAGTTGATACTGCTGGTCCAGCGTCAACTTAGCAGTTATCAGATGTAAATAAAATCAAAAATTAGAAATAAACATTTGTAGGCCCTTATTTGTTCACGACAAATTAATAAGAGTTATTTGTAATGCTACTAAAAAATTCTTAGTTGATTTGATTAAAATTTCATTGATAAGGGGCCATGCTTATAACATGTCACGCAATTTTGAACCATTTTTGTAGAGACCCTGTAAGAAGAGAGACTGGCCATTGGCCTGGAAAATGGCTGCCAGTGAAAACGAGACAGAGAAAGAGTGAGAGAGTGTTCATGTGTTTTTTATATACATCCAATATTTTTTTTATACAGTTACAAATGGTCTTACTATGATAATCAATACTTTTTTATCTAAATATCTACTTCATTTTTTTAAAATTAAGGTTTGAACATTCACATTTTTTTAAAATGTAAATTATTGAATTGAAAATCAAATTATATAATGAGCTTGAAAACTTGATCCTTAAAATTTGAGTCATCGTTGCTTATTCCATTCTCAAAGTTTTTGAATTTAATGGCTAAAACATTGAATTTATATTTTTTGATTATGAATTCAAAACATAGATAAATTTTTAAATTGTTTGGCGAATTTTGAGATATTTGACCATTTGGAGGTAAGCTGATACTTTTTATTATATTCCTTAATTTTTGTTCATGATTTTAAAATCAAGAATGAAGAAAATCAGCATTTGGACTTTCATTTTTAATTTAATATAATTAAATAAAATAATTAATGAATAGTTAATGAATAAAAATATAAATATAATAAATAAATTTAATTCACACATGAGTCTAAAATTTATAACAATGGATTTGCTCATGTATTATTCTTCATAATAGCTTAAATTTAGAATAAAACCAATACTATTTGCCAATGTTACATGTACATAATTTTGAACTGAATTTTCAACATTTAAATTATCGCGCTAAAAGCAAGAGCTCCGATTGGAGCAGCCATTTTCCAGGCCTGATTCTAGTCTACCAATAAGAGCGATACTTCATAATGGGCAGTCTCTCTTCTTACAGGGTCTTTACATTTTTTAACCCCCCCCCCCTTTCTCTTGATGTCACATCACATATCTTCTCCTCTGAAATTTGCACTTATCACGAATATCATCTAATTTTTTTAAAGCTACTGTTGATTTATTTTGAATCAGGTTTGCCTATCAGATATTTTATATAAAAGTTGATCAATTTTCATAAAAATAATTTTTGACATTCATAAAATCATCAAGACTCAAGCAAGATCATAAGCCAGAATCTTGTTAACACTTGGCCATGAACACTGCCAAATTGTTTACAAAAATTCTATTGATAAAAATTTGCTTATAAGTAATTGCTACTTGTTTTTATGTCTTGCCATCTCACTCTCGCAAGTGTTCACCAGTGTTTATTGCGATGAGCATTACACTAGTATTTCCCGCAAAATCAGCCAGATGGGCTAGGTTTTTTTTTCTCATAACATTGTCTTTTTAACTTTAAGTATAATGCATGGAGGTTTATGTAATAATTGATTGCAATATCATTTTGCAAGTTTTTAATAATTTTATCAGGAATTTCGACAATGCAGTGGAAATTGTTAGAGTTCAATTGAAATTCTAGTAAAAAAAAAAATTTATTTTTATTTTCAGTTATGACTTTTTCCCAAACAGAACAGTAAACTTCAGCGAGCTTCCGTTCATATGCAAAAATTTAGGTCGATTAACTTGATGATCAAGTTAGCAATACTTGTGCTCAACTCAAAACCATAAGTTTGACAAAATTGAGTTTTTTATGAGAAATTCATGACAAAAAAGCGACAATTTATAAAGTCAACGTTTTTATGAAAATAAAATTTGGTACTGCTAACTCAATGGACGTTTCAAATAGATATTTCAATATTTAACAATACTAACCAGAGTGAGAGTTTCAGAACTGAGTTTTTGGAATGAATTGATATTGGGTCTTAATTACATTTTTTGTGGAATTGTGCTTTTTCTTACTGTTGAAACTTAATACTAGCCAAATAATGGATATTGATGTTTTTTTTGTAGAAAACCATAATTTTTCTGATTAGGGTTGATTTAAGGTCGTAGTTAAGCATGTTGACTTTTATGCAAATGATATTACTCTTGGTATATTTGATTTTTTTTTCTTTATATATGATCGGTTGAGAGAAAAAGACAAATTAGTAAAAGACAAAAAAATCAAGTTGCCATGCTATCTGTCTCTTATTATTTTGTCTTTTGCTCTCAACCGCTCATATGATAATTCAACAATTATAATCTATAATGTATAAAACTTGACTTCATATTTTCAATTCAACATTGTATCATACAGGGTGATTCAACATGACTTGAGTACCTGAAAAATTTAGACTCCTTGTGAAATTTGAAGACAATATTTCATTGGCTATTTTTTTCAAAAAATCAAAATAAAAAAAGTTATTGAAGTTTGAAATTTGCATAATAAATGCGCTTGCTGGACAAGTGGATGAAAACGGACTAAACTCTATTCAAATTTTCTTCATATTTTTCTGAGTCGAAAATTCTTTTCGCACTTTTCACAAAACTTAAAATCAAAAAAATTTTGAAGCTACAAGTTTAGAGGGATCAGATTACTTAGATTTCAAACTTGAATCTTTTTTGATTTTGAGTTTTGCGAAAAGTGGCAAAGGACTTTTCGACTCAGAAAAGAGAGAAAATTTAGGTTCAGTTTGGTACAGGCCCGTGCGCAGGTTTCTTCCGTCCTTGTCTTCTGTCACCTCTAACGTTCGCGCTCAGAGGTGACATATGAAAAGGATGGAAAAAACCTGCACACGGGCCTGGTTTGGTATACCTGATTTTTATTCTCACTTGTCGAGGGACCGCATTTATTGTTTAAATTTCGAGCATGAATAATTTTTTTCATTTTAAGTTTTGTTCAAAGTGGCACAAAAAATATTGTTTTAAAATTTTACAAGAAATCAAAATTTTTCGGGTGCTCAGGTCATGTTGAATCACCCTGTGTAAAATAATCTAAATGTAAAATTAGATCATGTATTTTTGAGATTATTTGAAATTATTAATCATTGAGTGTGAAATTTTCTTAAAGTAGCCACTTTTTCCAAGTCTAAGTCAATTTCAGTCTTAAAACTTAGAACGATTGTCGACGTTTTAGTTCTATTTGGACCCTTTTCAGACATTTTATGACACACTGTTCTAATAAATCACTAAAGATAGTAATCGTATGAGCGGTTGAGAGCAAAAGACAAACTAGTAAGAGACAGAAAACATGGAGTTGCCACTCTTATCTTACTAGTTTGTCTTTTGCTCTCAACCTCTCATATAATACTGTGTCTCAGTCGAGGAATTGAGAATCTTTACCAAATTCTACGACAGTTTTCCTTTTGCCATTTTTTACCAATCTCGAGATTAGACAGCTATTCTCATATTTAAGCGCTAAAGTGTGACGTTTTGCGGCAAGATCAATGTTTTTAAAACAAGGTTAAATTAACGTCGCGCCTTCGGTAAGAGAAGCGAGGGCGAGAAAAAACGAAATTGTAGCGCTGAAGCTACTTTTTCGTCTTTTTTTCCAAGTCACGTGACCTGCCCAGGCGTTTACATTTAATATATTGATATTATATAATTTTTATAATAAACATCTTTCCTCAATAAGTAAACAGAAAAATTATGAACCAAAATTAATCGACATTTTTTCAATATTCCAAGTCGAAAAGTCCTTTGCGACTTTTCTTTAAATTCAAAATCGAATAAAACATTTCGGCTCGAAGTTCTAATCAATCAAATTTAGAGGTTTCAAACTCAAAAATCTTTTTTCGATTTTGAATTTAGTGAAAAGTGGCGAAGGAATTGTTGACTCAACAAAATATAAAGTGAATTTAGAAAAATTTTCATCTGTGGATTTTACACTGAATTTTTGAGATAGAAAGTTAATTTGTTGAATTTATAACTCAAAATTCTTTTAAAATTTTTATTTTTGTCATAAATAGCAAAAGGAAAATCGTCATAGTATTTTTCAAAGAATTTTTTTTCTCTGGCTGCTCAACATTCTGGAACATATTGTAGTCACTTAAAAAAAATTTTTTTTTGAATTTGACAGGTCAAGTTAAAAAATGTGAACTGACAATTTATCATGAATTTTTATCGTTTGAAACAACTCTACAAAAATATTATTTCTACACTCCGAAAAAATTTTACACGAGTCGTTTATATCAGCGCGAATCAATAAAAATTATGGTTTCCGATTAAAATTTATAATATAATTTTCAGTTTTGCATGTAAAGTTATATTGAAAAATAGGTTTGTAATTTGTATATAAATCATGCAGGCCGGTGCTACAAACTGCACAAGCGAAATAGGGTTATGATGAAAAAGAACTTACCTCCTTGATATTTTCACAAATCCACATAAATTCGTTTGGATTCAGATTGCA
Source organism: Platygaster orseoliae (assembly GCA_030522825.1). Lineage (NCBI taxonomy): Eukaryota > Metazoa > Arthropoda > Insecta > Hymenoptera > Platygastridae > Platygaster > Platygaster orseoliae. Next base: position 531 of record JAPYZL010010209.1, on the reverse strand, counting down.
CGATTTGAGGCGACTATTTTTTCCTTTGCGTCTGCACAAGGGACAAAGCTCAAATAACATTTTGATTCACTTTTAAAACAAATCTGAACAAATCTTATAAGAGCCAAAGCCAAACACAGGTCACAGACAGTCCTGTGGAAAACGTATAATGCGGTTCCGTGATGTGCAATTGTGCAGATGAAAGGAAAGTCCAGAGGAAAGTTAACACAAAGTGACTTGATATGACAAATTGTGTCAATGTGCTCTGCTGTGCTCTGCGATGTTGTGATGTACTCACTGCTCAGATGTGCTCAGATGTCGATCGCTTTGGACGGGAACTCACGGGACCTGACGGGAACAGACGTGAACAGACGTGAACAGACGTGAACGACGCAACGTGACGTCACGTAGCCACGTCATTCGGCCCAATCTGGCCCAATCCGGCCTGACTGGGCCAGTGCTGGGTAACGCGCTCGATCCCCCGCTGTTTCGCTCTTTTTCAAGCGCTCCTATAGGCCGAGAGCTGCCGTATCTTCCTAGCGTGTTGAAAAG
>JAPYZL010010208.1:0-13621 GCA_030522825.1 Platygaster orseoliae | reverse complement strand
TTGAAACTCTAGGAAATTATCAGGGATATACTTCTTTACATTATATTGAAATTTCAAGAAATTCCTAAGAAAGTAGCCTGAGGGAAGTACTACCTTAAAATTTTCAAATTCGAGAAAATTATTTATAACTGTTTCTCTAACATGATTGTATTGATTTATTGATAGCTGAATCATTTATTTTTCATTCAGTCGTCAAATTGTTATTGATGAATAATTTAGTTTCCTTAAATAAATAATCGCAATAATTTTTTCTTTTTTTACGACTCTTTCTGTTATTCACAAAACTTGTCATTTAGTTTAACATAGAAAATAAGTTTTTTAACGTATGCTGTAATCGAAACAAACACTTTTTTTTCAGAATTTAGCCTTGGCATTCAATTTTCATTCCGGCGAAGGGATTACTCAATTTAACAGCAACGCTTTCAGCACATAAGGATATCGCAAACTCACGTGGTGTTATAAAGAATAATGCTACAATGAATTTTTCTAGCATTCATTATAAAAATGTACAAGGCTCGGCAACGTTTTGTAAATCGACTTTTTAATAAAAAATTATTAAATGCATCCTGATTTAGTAACTGTACTCATGAGTTCATGGCCATTCTCTACTCCAAATTCACGAATTATTGAATAATACGTACATGGAAAAAACATAAAATATGAATACATAAAATACATAATCAAACATAAATATGAAAAAATGTTCATATAAATATAAACCTACAATATAATATATTAAAATAAACTTGTTATTACATTTAATACAATACAAACACGTACTAAGATAAATAATTATTTATTTATTTATTTTCTGTCGGACTGTGTAATAAACAGATACTCGATAAAGTCTGATCAAAAAAGCATAAAAATAAAAAATAATTAAAAATAAACACTGAAAAAAGAACTGTGAAATAAATATAAATAATTACTGAAAACTGCAGGGCGAAACAAAATAGTTTACTGTCAGTTATGAAATTAAGATGAAAATTAAGGATTATGAATTTTACTATATCAAAAAGAACAGCTATCTTGGATTCAGGAGAATTGTAATTATTAATTTTTGTCTGGGATTACATTAAAGAAGAAATTTATCGTAATTTTTGAACCCAGTGATAATAAAAAAAGTATAAATTACGAAGATTTTAGAAATTTAGAAAAAACTTTGAAGTCTAGAGAATATCCTTCCGGCAATTTAATCAGAGATGCATGGAAATACAAACAATAATGAAATAAAGTGTTGCCTTGATAATAAAGATTTTTGAAAATGAAAGAAATTGTAAAAGGAAGAAAAAAAAGATGGAAATAAGTGAAAATGATAAAAAATATTACTGAAATCTAGAGGACGTAACAAAATGGTTTTATGTTAGTTATTTGATTAAAATAGAAATTTCGGATTATGAATTTTACTATTAAAAAAAAAAAAACAGTAATCCTGGATTCAGAATAATTATAATTATGAATTTCAGTCTAGGATAACATCAAAAAAATAATATTAGAAATTTCTTTTACCCAGTAAATCAATCGAATTTCCGCCTTTTTTCATTCCTTGCACAGAGTGCATTGATCAGTATTTTCTGTTTCAAAAAAGGAACACCTCATCGAAAAAATATCGCTTCTAGCAACAACCCTGTTAAGTGCGTTCTAAAAAAGACATAACTTAAACAATTTCGCTTTTTCCAACACCGCAATCAATTATAAAAGACATAATCATGTATTCTTTGAAGTTCCGAGAGATATTAATTATATGTATAACCCTAGTGATTTTGAATCATATATGGTGCCATATAAAAAAATCATATATGAATTTTCTATATGGTACCATATATGAGACATATTTGATTCACAAAACATGTATGGCGGCCATATATGATTCCTTAAATCATATATGCTGTCATATATGGTATTAAAATCCTATAAGACTCTGCGAAACATGAGCAATTGCAAATTTGTAGGCCAGATTATATGATTTTCAAGTCATATATGGCCACGACTGAATTTTATTTTTTGTTTAATTATTTTTATAAAATTTTTATTTATAATTTATTTTGTTCAAATTTTATATAATTTTATATAAAATTTCCGATATCGGAAAATGGAAATCCTGCGGAAGTCTATTTAAAAATCCATTTGGATTTCTATACGGGAAAAAGAAAGTTCCATAAAGAACTATCTGGAACTATCTATAATTCACTTCTCGTATTCAATCGGTTAAACTATTCTCACTACTATCTACATGCGGATTAAAGTACTCAGTAGCCACCTAGCCGCGATGGCCCGAAGCCTCGCTCGCGGCGCGGGAAAATTCAAATGCGCCTGAAAACGCAGAATATATTATATTAAATTCAATTATTCGTAATCATTATTAAATCCAATTATTCGTAATTATTACGAAATGCAAATTATAAAATGAACAACTAATTTATTTTTTCACGAACTTTTCCACATTAATTCATGTTTCACATTACTATCAAAAAGGTTAAACAATATTCACTCGATTTGTCCAACATGGAAACTCAAGTATATATCGAAAATTGTCTCATATAATATGTGCAGAAAGAAACGAGAATCTTATAAGACATTGTGATTTTATAAGATTTGTCTGGAGCTTATATGGCTTCAAAAGTCATATAAGATTTATATTCGGAACGTATATGATTTCAAAAACATACAGGTTTTTTGATATATCCTATATGGTATTGTAATACACATATAGGATTTTCTACAGGCTGTCTTTAATCATATATGGCCCTTGAAGCCATATATGGCTCTTATATGGTGCCATATATGATCTGGCAAAACATATAAGAAATTTTGAAAATCATATTAGATTTTTCGAAATCATATATGATTCAAGATCACTATAGAATTGAAGAATAAAATATGGTCTAGCCGACAATTTTATAAAATGCATTTGAAAACTGATATACAAAGTTGATGAAGATTAATAAACGCTTTTTAGTTTAAATTGACAAGTTTATTGGATTTTTTGTACAATATACAAGATACACAAGTCTATTAATTTTGATATACTACTGACATATTTTAATGTGCGTCATTTGAAATTAATGATAAATTAATCAGTCTAAGTTTTATACACGTATTTATTATTCTTAATGTATATACTATACGTAAATGTTTATTGAAATGAATGACATTTTTTACAGTGTAGAGAAAAGAGAAGCCCTTTTTGCCCTGTACTACCGACAAGAAAGTTCTGCCGAACTTTTTCAATTTATTGTTTAGCAAACTTAACAATAAGGAAAAGCACATTAATCTCGTAAAAAGGAAGTTTGAGAAAAAAGTATCCAGGTTCGAATTTTCGATTCAACCAGTATTTGGTCATGCCAAATGTTGAAATATTTTTTTAAGTAAATCTGAATCACTCCTTGGCAATGGAAAAAGGGAATAAGAATTATGCCGAATTCAAAGCTTCGGAATGATTTTTTACACTGTTAACAATTATAATTTTTTTTTACATAAGATTACATTCATGTGACTTTAATTGCAAAAAAACATTAAGGCTTTTAAATCTTTTTCTGCTAACGCGTTTTCTTGAAACGTCCAAATTAATAGACCGTGACGCTTTGTGATTTTTCAACCTATCTGACAGAAAAAAATTTCAGATTACTACATTGGACCTTAAACAGAATGGAAGATAAAACATCAAGGTATATACAAAAACTCGAATATTTTGAGAATTTGAAAGAAAAAATTGTGAAAGAACTGAATCACCTTAGAGAAACTCAGTGCGAACATTGCAACAAGAAATTTGCAACGAAATTTTCCATTTAGTCAATAAACTATTATTATTTAATTAGTTAGTTTTCTACAATAAATAATCGCAATAATTTTTTCCTTTTCTTTTCGACACCTTTTGTTATTTACGAAACTTGTCATTTGTTTAAACGAAGACTATAGGTTTTTGTCAACGTATTTTGTAATAAAAACATTTTTTTTTTCAGAAATCAACATTGGCAGTATATTTTCACTATGGTGAAGGGATTAATAAATTCTCCAGCAATTCTCTTACATAAGGATATCATCAAAATCACGTGGTGTTAAGAAAAATCTTTTTGTAATGAATTCTGCTTGAATTCATGTTAACAATTTACAATGTTTGACGTTCTTTTTGTAAGTCGAATTTATAATAAAAAATAATTAAGTGCACCCGGATTTCATAACTGTTTTCATGACCACTCAGTACTCCAAATTTACGGATCATTTTTGCGCTACGACATTGAAGCAACAAATGAATAATAAGAAAATAATATTAAGACAAGTTGTTTTTAAAAAAACCCTCCCAAATTCAGTAGATGATTATGTATCAAGAAAAAATTTGTCTCCCTACCTAATTCAAATACAAGCTTTTTTCTAGTTTTTTACTTTTTTATGATTTTTATGAAATTGTGTACTTTTGTTTATTTTTCGACGAATTCACGAAATCGAACAAATTTGAAAAAATCATGTAATGGAGAGATTTTGTGCATGTAGGCTTTTTGAAAATTAGGCAGTCATTGGATCACCGGTTCGTGGTTTGAAGCGCTAATTGAAGCAACTCCAGGGACGCGTTATCGCTCGTTTGTGGGAAGAGAATTTCGAGCTTATATCTCGTAAATTGTATACTTTAGATCGTATCTGGTGATTTTATCGTTGAATGGTATTGGCTACGAATATTTTGGAAACTACGTACCTAATAACCATTCATTCAAGGATTTATTCCAGATGTACATTCGGGACATTAGAGTTTGATTTGAATAAATCCGGCTCGAAGGGCAATGTAAGTCATTCATTACGTACGGTTCATTAAATTTTTCCAAATGAAATGAAAAATAGATTTGAATTGAGTTACTTCAATAATTCCTAAAAAGCAATTCCGAGATAAGTTCGTTTAGTAAAAACTATCATACATATTTTATTTTATACAATATGACGAATTAATTATAAAAAATCGTACTTTCTGCAATATATCTTGCAAAAAGTGCAAGTTTCTTTTCTCAGTGCAACCTGTTTAATTTCATACGAAAATAATGAAACTCGAAGGACCCCGAAGACGCTCGTTCGCGAGGGAGCAAACAAAAAGGAATTTATAGGCCATTCTGGGCATCTTGCTTGGGGAACGAAGCTTTTTGACGAGGAAAGTTCGGGGCTGTAAGAAAAGGGGAGCCGGGAAAGTGCGGGAAATGGAGGAAGCTTTAGAGCGCCGTGGCGCTGACTGGGCACTTTTTCGAGGGACCTGCGAAGCCGAAAGTCACGTTTCGTAGGAGCGGGAAAACGGAACGATGTATGGCGCATCTTTTCACTGCGCTGTCAATGGTTTGAAAATTCAGTTACTACCGAGAGCCCCGGGTCAGTCCACAAAAGCGGAGCCGTCAAAAGAGAGAGAGAGACCCCCGCGCGAGCAATATTTCACGATTCGAGCTACGTCCATCGCGATATTCTTTTCGTTCCATTCGCACTGTGTGATATTTCAGCAATCTCGCCAGACTCCATTCACTCTATCGATTTTTGCCAGTACGAACGGTATCTGTATACTTGGAGAACGTACAGGGGTCCGATGAAAAGAGGAATGTCGCTTGCAAAACCCTTGTTTTTCACAAAATTCGATTATTACACTGAGAGAAATGGTTTGGTTACAGCAACCATTGATTTAGTAATATTTGGACCCAAGTTTTGGGTACTACAACCAAAGCTTCTGTTATAGCAACTAATGCTCAATTATCATGACTGATCATGAGATTGCAATAACCCGTAATTTGATTATCATGCCTAAAGTTTCTGTTGTATAATTTTTGTTGTTCCGTGTATAAATAGAAATCAATAACTTGCTCCGATCTTCGTTATTTTAATGATATAAGGAATTTCAAATAATCTTTCGAAGCCAGTTTTTTATTTTTTCATCTTCATTTTATTTTATACATCTATATTCACAACGTACTATTCACACAAAATCTTGCACTTTTTGCCAGATATATTGCAAAAAGGACAACTTATTGCAGTTTTTACATTATTATTGTAGTTTTAACAATATTTAAAGTGTCTTGTAAATTTAAAAGAGTCTTAGAATTCAGAATAAGATACATTGGAGTGTCTTAGAATATCCAATAAGACACTTGAAGGAGCCGAGGTAAAAATGAGTAGATCTTTAGATATCTACATGAGATCTACTGTAGATCTACGTAGACCTATAGAGATGTACCCAAATCGAGCATCTCTGCAGATCTACTTGAGTAAATCTACTGTAGATCTACTTGAGTAGATCTTGATCAACAAATAGCACTATGAAGATCTTCATAGATCTACCAGCAGATACATGGAAATAACCGGAGATCAACAAATAGATCTATGAAGATCTTCGTAGATCTACCAACAGATCTTTGGAAATCAACCAAGATCTACAAATATGTCTATAAACATCTTCAGAGATCTACCAGCAGATCTATGAAAATGACCAGAGATCAACAAATAGATCTATGAAGATCTTCGTAGATCTACCAACAGATCTATGGAAATCCACCGAGATCTACAAGTAGATCTACGAAGATATACGGAGATCTAGTAGTACATCTATAAGAGTCTATGGTGATTTACGAGTAGATATACAGAGATCTACCTGTAGATCTATGTAAGCCTACGGTTATCTATTACAAGATCAAATGAGATCTATAGATATCTACTCATTTTTACCTGGGAGTGTCTAAAATATTCGAGAGAGTCTAAAAATTCCGTATAAGACATTCTGAGGTGTCTTGGAATTTCAAATAAGACTTCTTGAGAAGTGTCTTGGACATTTGAGAGTGTCTAAGAATTTTGAAAGAGCTACTTCAAAAGGTTTCCAAATTTCAAAAAAAGCACTTTCTAAAGTGTTAAAGAGACTTCAAAAAGTGTCTTCATAGCTCTCGTAAGACACTCTAAGAAGTGTCTTAGACGTTAACAAGTGTCTTGGAATCCCGAATATGACACATTCAAGTGTCTTAGAAATTAATATAGGACATCTGGAGAAGTGCTTTAGACGTTTCTGAATATCTTGGAAGTTTGAAAAAGACACTCGATAAGAGACTTAGAGATTAAAGACTGTCTTGAAGTTCCGAAAAAGATATTACAAAAAGTCCTCAAATTTCGAATAAAGCACTTTCTAAAGTATCTTAAAAGTTTGAAAGTGTCTAGAAATACAAATAAATCACCTTTCGAAGTTTCTTGGAAATTCAAAAGTTTCTTATAACTCTGAATAAGACACATTGAAGTGTCTTTGAAATTTCAATAAGACACTTTGAGGAGTGTCTTGGATATTCGAGAATGTCAAAGAATTTCGAAGAAGACACTTTAAAGTGTCTTAGAATTTCAAGCAAGACATCTTGAGAAGTGTTTCGGACAATATTTCTAAATATATTGGGCCTTTGAAAAAAACACTTTGTGACAATACTTCAAGACGTTTCACAAAATTAAATAAAGCTCTTTCTAAAGTGTCTAAGAAACTTCGAGAAGTATGTGCAAACTTTGAATGAGACACTTCAAGAAGTGTCTTATAAGTTTAAAATTGTATTAGAGTTCAACTAAAATACCTTCAGCAGTGTCTTACAAATTTTAAAGTGTCTGAATATTTTGAATGAAGTACATTGAAGTGTCTTAGAATTTTAATGTTAGACACTTCAGCAAGTGTCTTGGATATTAGAGAATATCTAAGAATTCCGAAAAAGATACTTGGAAGTGTCTTGGAATTTTAAGTATGACATCTTGAGAAGCGTCTTAGACTTTTCTGAATATCTTAAATCGTTAAAAAAGCCGAAATTCATTGAGTTTGTTTTTTTTTTGGGGGGGGGGGCTATTTTCCAGAGTGAAACACATCCAAAGCCCCAGGTTAAAAATGAGTAGATCTACTCAAGTAGATCTACAGAGATCCCAGATTTGGGTACATCTCCGCAGATCTACGTAGATCTACATAAATCTATTTTATGTATTCTAGATATACGTAAATCTACAGAGATCTACCAGCAGATATATGAAAATGACCAAGATCAACAAATAGATCTATAGAGATCTTCATATCCATATGAAGATCTATAAAGATCTTCATAGATATGAGTAAATCTATGAAGTTCTATGAAGATCTTCATAGATCTACCAGCAGATACATAGAAATGACCGAAATCAACAAATATATCTATGAAGATCTTCGTAGATCTACCTACAGATCTATGGAAATCAAGCGAGATCTACAAATTGATCTACGAAGGTATGAGGAGATCTAGTAGTACATCTATAAGAATCTATGGTGATCTACGAGCAGATATACAGAGATCTACCTGTAGATCTATGTAAGTCTACGGTTATCTATTACAAGATCAAATGAGATCTATAGACATCTATAGTAGATATCTAAAGATATCCTACAGATATCCAGAGATCTATTGTAGATCTCCAGATATCTACTCATTCATACTTGGGGCAGGAGTAGTTACGCCACTAGTTATATTCGCAAAAAATTCAATGACAAATTGTAGCTCTTCCCAAAGTCAAATCCTAGAACCACTACTGCCTGGTTCCGACTGCGATTCGTTCTCACTCCCCAAAACCTCTTTTTTTTCTCAAAGGCCGTCACGTTGCGAACAAACTTGGCGGCGAAACTTGGGTTTGTTTTCCCCGAGCTCGCACGCGTGGCTCGAATGAACCTCCGCTTTCTTATTTCCCATTTGCATTCTTACGGCAACCCGTAGTAACAATGCAAACTCTCGCGCGGACCGACATGAAAGCCCCGCCGGAATGCGCGTCTTTATCAAACACCACAGTCGGGAAATGGAATTTTCATTTCCCGGATTTTCCCTATTGTCGCGGCGTCGGCGATTTTCCTTTTTTCACGCGTTACCCGTTGTTCCGCGCGCGAGGGAATATCGGAAACGGCGGAATTGATACGCCGTCGTAATGACGGAACGTCGAATGGCTTTTGGAAATCAAAAAACCATTTTTTACCAAAGGCCGAGTTTTTACGCGTTGACAATCAGCTTTCGCGTTCGCTAAATCCTCTTAGGCTATCGCTGAAAAAGGGACTGTATCTTTGCTCTTCTCGAGTTCACAGAGGATTTCCACCGACATTGATAACCTTTCGTACATTTCGTCTAATGAAAAGTCTGAGCTCCTCGGATGATCAATTTTACCGAGATTTTTTCTAAGTCGTGAGGTGTAATCCCCTGTCAAGGGGGGGGGAGGGTTGTAAGTAGAGATAAGGTTCTTCGTACGAGTTGGTCACGAATCGATAAATATTTTACAGTGGGGAATACAGTGATGGTTCAGAATCTCCATGAGTGGGACGTAATTTTAAAGGATTTTTGTGTTATTCGTTTCACCAACAGGGGAAATAAACTAATTTTATTTTAATTAGATGAAAATATGAAAACAAACGTAGTAAAAATTTTGTTTTCTTCGGAGAATCTATCATTTTTGAAGATTCAAAAAAATCAGTGATCTGGTAGATTGTCAGTTATGATTTTTAAGAAATTCCGTCGATATGTCGAATTTCAAAAAAATTTAATTTTATTTATACTTTTATAAAATATGCAATATACAGGGTGTCCCAAGTAAAGTGTGACAGTCGAAAACCATAGATTCCTTATGAAAATCTAAGACTTTTTTTTCTTTGCGATTTTTTAAAAAACTCAAAATTGAAAAAGTTTTTCGAGCAAAAAATTGTAATAATAAATGCCCTCTATCGACAAGTGGGGGTCGAATTCACGGACCAAACTTTTCTAAAATTTTCTTTATATTTTTCTGGGTAAAAAATTCATTTGCCACTTTTTACATAACTCAAAATCAAAAAAGATATTCGATTTTGAAATCTGAGAAATCTGATTGGTTGAGAATTTCAACTCGAATATCTTTTTTCATTTTGAGTTTTATAAAAATTGGCAAAGGACTTTTTTACTCAGAAAAATATGAAAAAATTTGGGAAAAGTTTGGTCCGTGAATTTGACCCCCATTTGTCAATAGAGGGCATTTATTATTAAAATTTTTGGCTCAAATAACTTTCTAAATTTTGAGTTTTTTTAAAAATGGCAAAGGAAAAAAAGTCTAAGATTTTCATAAGGATTCTATGGTTTTCGGCTGTCACACTTTACTTGGGACACCCTGTATGAAATGAGTATACGTATAAATAATAATAATATGTGGAAAAGCCGTAAGGCCTACATTTACCCAAAGCGTAAAGGTAATATGAGCTTTACGGCTTTTCCTCTCAAACCCTATTTCCTGATTCCAAGTCACATATGACACGCTCAGAGCCAAAAATGGACAAGTGAGAGACAGACTTATGTGAATCTTCATATTTTCTATCCTTACTTGTCCATTTTAGGCTCTGAGCACATCATATATAATATAGGAATAACAAATGAATATAAGTATAAATTTATGGTGTCCTCATTCCAACTCATTTCCAAAACATAAAAATATTCTTTTTTGCCATTTCTTTGTAAAAATCAGTAAAACGTAAAAAGTGTGTAAAATCATGAATAATCTTTATGAACAAAGTGAATTTTTTCATAATTTAGAAAGCTTTCGAAAGTTTGTATTGTGACTGAAATTTCGGATATTCTGAAGCATTATTTATTATTCAAAATTTGTATTCATTATTAATAACCGTAAAAGGTTTCAACAATTTAAAGGATTCGACAAAGTTTATGAATTTTTTATATTGTGTTTTATATTTTTTATAAATATGTATGATTGTGTACTTCGATGTTTTCCATGAAAATCTAAAAATCTTAAAGATTATAAAGAAAAGCTTGAAAATCATGCTTTTGAATTTTTTCACACACCCGTGATAAAAAACCAGAAAAAAATTGAATAATTCAATTAGTTTTTATTAAATGTAAGAATGAAAAGCTTGAAACAGAGAATAAAACATTCTTAAAAGTGATCACTGACAATATAAATGTAAAAAATAAAAAAAAAGAAATCATGTTTCCTTTAAAACATTGGAATTATCAATTATTAACGTAATAATAATATTCTCAATATGCAAAAATGACAATTTCAAACTTTTATTCTACGCAGAAAAGCTTAAAAATCATGCTTTCAACCTTTTTTTTTCACGTCCATTATAAGAACCAGAAGATAAATGAAACTGCTTTTCGTTAAATAGTTAACGACGATTCACCGTCTGGAAAAAACTCGAACGAGCGTATACAGTGGGTGCGCGACACTCGTAGACGGATTTAATGGCAGGATGCGCTCATTTAGCGTTCTCGAATATTGAAACGCTCAATCTGTGGCGCTCACTTGGTCGTGACTTTTTGTTTCCAACGCACTCGTCCCATCCCTTTCATTTCATCCCATCGCCATACGATTAAATTCAACTTTCCAACTACGAAATATGGATCATCAAACCGTTTTAATTGACGTCAAAGAGTTTCATTCTCCACGTCGAACAAATTTTTGAACTGAATGTAGCATTATTTTCTCCCCTGGCCCTTATGGAAAAAACTATTGAAAACTGTTGTAAACTATTACGGAATTATTAGGAAACTATTCAATTGCTCTAATAGTTTCAATAGTATCAATAATTTCTTTTTCAAAAGTACTGGCGTTGAAATATCCGGAAAGAAATTGAATTTTCCTTTTGTATCTTGAGTGAAAATGGACTCGAAACAGCTTGAAAGCCGTTGCACGTCTTTCGCATACCGACATCGAATTCTCAACATTCTGAAAAATATCGGAAGCTTTTCCCGCGAGTGCGTATTATTCCAGATATCATCGCGTTTTGTGCATGGCGGGCGTAAATTTCCTCGGTGACGCGCATAGCCGTGCGAGTGCATTCCCATAAATCGCGGTTGCCGGGAAACGTGGTAAACATTACACGACTTTTTTCGCGATTCCCGTGAGGGACGCGATATTCGATACATTGATTTACGCGTGTTCCGATCAAGCTGAGTATCCAAAAAAAGTCCATGGGGTACTTCCGAATGGCTGTTTGTCTGATATGCCGGATACCAAAGCGAATTCCAGAGTGTCAGATGGATAGAAACGTCGAATTCGAAGGTACTCGAGGAACAAACTTAACTTAGAAGATCGGAGTAACTTGTACACATAGGCAAGAATTTGGTAGTTGGAATTAATTCGCTTTATACTAGTTTGAACTTGTCGAATTTGAGTAGTTCAAGGTGAAGTTTGACTTGAAGGATTTGCTGTGGCAGCAAAAAGATGCACTGAGAGGAAAAATATATTAGAGTTAATTTTACTGTATAAAATATTGTATTATTCAAAATATGCGTATTGCAGTAATTGGCATAAATTATATAGTAGTTGTAGTTGTTTATGGTGGAAATTATATGTTTAGTAATTATGATGAAAAAAGGAGAAATGATCATGTAGGGTAGTTTCCCAGATCTTTCGACTTTTTTTCTGCTCTCTTCAAGAAACGATATTTTTTCGAAAAACGAGATGATTTCAAAGAGCTAAATTCATCTTTATGATGCAAAGTGAAAAGAAATTAACTCTATATCGTAAAAACAGAAGAACAATTATTATTTCAATATTTATTTCAATATTTATCAATTTGTGTTCATCACCATATTCGTGTGAAAAATGTATGATTATATTTTTTCCTATATTTTTAACTAAAATCTACCGAACTTGAACAGTATTAAATAAATACAATCAATCTCTACGAGCAGGTCAATATATTTTAAAAATTGGAAAATTTTGAATGGTTTGTATCATGTTCGAAATTCTAAAAATTCATCATGAATTTTAGAGACTGTTAATATTATTGAATAATTTGAGAAATTGAAGAAAATTTTCCGAAACGTTAAAAGTAATAATTATACAATAATAATAGACAATAATAATAATTATTATCCTCATAATTTGTATTATAATTGTAATTTCGAGCAATAAACAAACATTGAACATTTTAAAGATTTTTCTACATTGTACAAATCCTAAAAATTTAAAAACTGTCAACAAATGCTCAGAAATTGTGTATCTTGTATTAATTATCATATATTTTTTTTTTCCATACATCGATAAAAAATTAAATACATATCTTTATATACTCTATATAACTTGAAATTTAGAATTTAAAGAAATTTAATGGCGAGAATTGAATTTTTAATAACTGTACTATACCATCATAAAGAATTTGAAACTCCTGCTATCTGAAATCAAGAATTTGAAATATTTTTTCAACATACTTTAGGAAATCAAACAAAATAAACAATATTATGTTCCCCAAGACATATTTTTGATCCTGTTAATCCACACTGAGAACAAAATCCAAGTAATTTATACTATAAATATTGTAAAAATTACTATACTCGAATAAAATCTACAAAATTATTTTCATTTTTTATATATTACAGTACATTCAGCCAAAAATATTTTTTTTACCATGCAGTATAGTAAAACCTCAAATATCTCTATTACAAGTTAAAATACAGTAAAAAATACTAAACATATTAAGTTTTTTACTCTCGTAAAAAACATTTCTCAATATACAAGATATGGAAAATTTGATTACAGCTACAACTAATATATGTGAACGGCTGAAAACAAAACTCGGAAGAACGAAAGTCTGTACGTAAGACAGATTTAAAACTGTTCGAATGTGAAAGTCGGCTATGTTACCTTCGTCAGT